>JBBPJW010000011.1:0-119128 GCA_038088935.1 Pulveroboletus aff. viridisquamosus
AGATGAGATGAGATAAGATCAAAGAAAGCAGTCAAAGATAGTAAATAGTAAAGAGAACTTAGCTTAGGGTAAGAATGAAAAATAGCCCCTAGCTAAGTAGTGCCAGTGTATAACAGATGGATTAGACCATTTAAAGTCATTGATGTCCTTTCTAATGTGGTCAAGCTTTATTTACCTTCAGAGATGCATATCCATCCCACAGTCAATATTAGTTGCATTAAAAAAGCACACTTTCCTCTATCAGATCAAAAAGTCATTACTCCAGATTCAGTTGTGGTAATGGAGAAAGGTCATGGAATATGAGGTTGAAGAAATCATAGACTCTAGATTGCACAAAGGCAAGTTGGAATACTTGGTGCATTGAAAAGGGTACTTCATGAAAGATCACACTTGGCAAATGGTAGATAATGTTGCCAATATACCAGAATTAATTTGCAACTTCCACAAGCTTCACTCTTCTGCTCCTTATTGCCTCTTTCCATTTCTACCACTGACTTTGCCTGTGCCTTTTGCCTCTATGAAAATTTCACCTCTGAAGTTCCTTTGCATTTCTCTTATCTGAAATCTGAGAGCTAAAAAGGGGGTAGTGTTATGACACCTTTTTCTTTTTCTTAATCACATGATCTTATCTTATCTTCTCCACATGGTTATCTAATCTTTTTATCTTATCAGGACATGTGACAGGTCATGAGACCTAGGGCATAGAACTAGTCTCATGTCTAATATCCTATATGCTTCCTTTTATTTCCATTACTTTATTTCCATTTCAGAAGCTGGACCCTTAATGGTTCCCAAGAATGCTTCTCTTCTTTTTGATCCCCATGCTACATATATGGGAATGTTCCTATCAGGGTCTTGGTCCATGGACATGTACTGTAGCTATATAAATGGTAGCCTTAGCATCTCAAAGCCCTTAGCTTTGAGCACTTGTAACATACTTGTGTTAACTCGATGCTATCCTTTGTTCTATCTTTTTCCTCTGAGCACTTGGTACTGCAATCTTGCAGTGTATAACAAGTATAGGATGAGTAAGCTACCATTTGTGGACACCAATAGCAGTTATCACTCATATCTACTAAATAAGGAAAGGTATGGGGCAATAAGTAATGTATGAGGCAGTGGTCTCATGGATTAGGGATATAGGAAGAGAATTCATACCATGTGTTATGACTCTGGAAACCAGAGGCTACACCTAGACAAAGTTGACTAGAGGAGAAACATGTGGAAGAACTTGATGGAGGCTCAGATGAGGAGCAACTGAAGAATGTATGATGAGGAGGACTCGGATGAGACTTGTGCCCATGCTGCTGAGGGCCTATGCCTTAAAAGGGCCTGGTTTCCAAAGAAGAGCTATAAAGCCAAGTATTACTGAAGTGATTAAGTCTGAGGACTTCATCACCAGTACCAGCTCCCTTATATATCGCCTAGGGAGGCACATGGACCATGTAGCTAATGCCTACCCTAAGTATTGGTACAGTAAGCTAACCAATGGTGATAAAGGAGTACTTGTGTAGGCCATAAGGACTAAGCATGGGGTGAAGATAAAGAAAGAGGCAGTGGCCTCACAACTAAGGGGCGTAGAATGGAAGAGAGGGGTCATGGTCAACATGAGGATGGGGATCTCTGCCACAGATGAGATCACCTCTAAGATCTGTCAGATCCATGGAGATGGTCAGATCTAAGATCAGGAAGATCCCAGGCAGATCTAGGGAAGATCCAGAGATGGATCACATGACCACTAACCTGAAGGTACTCGTAAAGTATTGCTGATCCTAGGCTAGGGTTATCCTGAATAGGAGTAGGATTCCCATGATCACGTGATGTGAAAGTGGTAGTAGCATAGGTTCACAACACCATGAGGATGTGGAAGAATAAAAAGAAAGCTCAGAGATAGTGAATATAACAAGGGCATGGCAACCTTGAGGCTAAGAAGATCTATCTAGATCTCTGCCACAGATACAATCCTAATCTAGATCCATTAGATCAGATATTATCAGTATTAATCTAAGATCTCATTTGAGATCCAGCCATAATCATGTAACTATCCCATGAATGAAGAATACTCTGATATAATAAATCAAATCTAGCCTAGGATTTATCTTGTTATGGCAGGCAAGTCCCACAGTCACATGAGAAAACTGTCTGTGTTTGCTAAGTGCATAATACATGCCTTATTCATATCTGCTTTCCCTGCATCTTCTCTTCTATTCTCCCACATTCTCATAGTATAGCATATTTCTTCTTCTTTCCTTGATTCATAAGGCTACTGTCTCACTTCTATCCTACACTTTATGTCTTCTTTTTTATCAGCATGCATACTTACTGCCATTGGTGGCCTTAAATGGTAGTTACTAATTCTATACTAAGGCTATATATCTCTGCTGCAATATATAAGGGGTAGGGAAAGACTTGGGGTTTTCCCAGTCTTGATCTCTTGTTATAACTTCCCTTTTCTTCCTTTATTCTCTTTAGTGCACTTGAATAAGTGGCCTTCCAGCTAAAGATCCCTTAATTTCTTATCTCAACTTACAAGCCTAGTTAGGGGCCACTAGTACAAAAGCCCTCTTATTGGATTAGTAAGCTGTCACATACCAGTCTGCATCATGAATAGGAGCACCTCAGTTAGTACATAATAGTCCTCCCTCCATAAGAACATTTTTCAACACATTAAACACCTTGTAGTTAGCCCTGAATGCCTTACCACTATTAATAATAACCATCCCAGTAAAAACTCCATTTTCCTTATCTGTGATGCTTTCAATTTTTGCTCAGGTGCTATGCTTTCTTGGGGCAAAGATCTTAAATCTGCCCATCCTGTTGACTTTGACTCTGAATTCTTCTACATTGCTAAACTCAACTATCCCATCCATTAAAAAAAACTCTTGGTGGTAATCTGCACACTTTGCAAATGGCATTCTGACTTACTTGGTTACCATATTATTGTCTACACTGACCACTATATCTTAAAACACCACCTCACCCAATGCAACTTGTCCCACTGCCAAGCCTGCTGGTTTGAATACCTTGCTCAATATGACCTAGAATTCCACTATATTAAAGGTGCAGACAACCTGGTAGCTGACATGCTCTCCTGCCACACTAACTCTCCCTCTGTTGTTGCACATGTTTCCTTGCTCTCCCTTGATAAATTCCTTACTCTTCAAATCCTGTGCAGTTATGCTAATGATTCCTACTGTCACAAACTTTTCAGTCTTCTTAATATCTTGCCCAATCTTGTTAAAAAGAATGGCCTTCTTTTCTTAAATGACCATCTTGCTATTCCATCTGTTGAAAACCTTTGCAAAATCCTCTTCCATCTTGCTTATAATATCTCTGACCACTTTGGCACCAACAAATCCTATACTGTTCTTTGTCAATCCTTTTACTGGTCCCACATATGTCACAACCTGGTGAACTCCTATATTCCCACTTGTGTTGACTGTCAATGTTACAAAAGTCCTACTTTTTCCCCTGCTGGTTCATTTTACCCTCTTTCTATCCCTAATTAATGCAGTAATTCTGTTGCCATGGATTTTGTTGGCCCCCTTCTGGAAGACAATGGCTTCAGCATGCTACTTACAATTACCAACTGCCTTGATGCTGACATTTGTCTCATTCCCTGTTGCAATACCCTCTCTGCCCAAGAATTTACCCATCTGTTCTTTGACCATTGGTACTGTGAAAATGGCTTGCCCCTTAAAATTATCTCTGATCATGATAAACTCTTCACTTTCAAATTCTGGAAGGTGCTGCACCTTCTCTCTGGTATCAAACTCAAATTTTCCTCTGCCTTCCATTCTCAAATGGATGGCTTCAGTGAACATATCAACAAGTCTGTTATTCAATCATTACAGTTTTTCATTGACCATAACCAACACAACTGGGTAGCTGCCTTGTGCCATGTACATTTCCATTTAATAAACTCCATCAATACCAGTACTGGCCTTGCTCCCTTCCAGCTTCACCTCAGGTGCTGTCCCCACATGCTTCCTCCCATTCACACACACCCTTTCCCCCTTAACCTTTCATTGGATCTGGCCTCAGTGTAAGGCTGCCATAAGGTGGTCACACTTGTACAGATGGTAACTTTTGAGAGGTACAATGCAGAGGATATCACACTATACACAAGTAGACCTCAGTTTCAAATGAACAAAAGACTGTGAACATTCTCCTAAACTAACCTATACACAAGTAGACCTTGTAGGTACTGTTCAGTTGATGAATGTAATGAATGTATAGTAACCTCACCTCAGTTTCGAATGAACGAAAGACTGAGGTGCAACGTGGCAGTGTCCGCACTCAAAAGGACGACGCGATTATGTAAGGAAATGTCCGGCGCATAGGAATGACGAAGGAGAAAGGAGAGTGAAGAGGAATGAAATAAATAGAATAAAATTTCAACAGTAACAGAGCGTGAATGAGCGATGTATTGTGAGAGAGTGAGAACGAGGACGGAAGGTTCGGTGCTCCTCGGTATGGTACAACAGTCTATATAGGAATCTTGAGTGAGGAAACCGATTGGAGGGACAGCATGTTAGGAGCGGCTGTCGGCTTACACGTTAACCAAGATCCAGTGCGTTGAACCTGCATGTCCATCGCATCACCGACGCTCATATCCCGCCCCCTCGTCGTCCCTCTTGTTCTTCCCAAACTACCCCACATAGGCCCAACGCCCCTGCCCAAAGCCGATCAATACCAAGGGCGCATCAACCACGTGAGAGATCTGCAACGTGAGGCAGACGACTTGTCTGATGAAGAAAACGACCTGGAGGACTGTGTGCGTGTGCATTCACGGCATCTACGCGTACCCTCTTCATTGTACCTGAATTCAGAATCTTCATGTTCGGAATCGTGGCTTCGTATGGTATATTCCGATAGGGAGACACACCACACAGCTAGAAGAAAAGAACGATGTACGTCTATATACCTTGTCCAATCTCATCGAGCAACGTTTGATCCGGTCTCCGCATATGTAGGCGGATGACTCGGGAGGCTCATCCAGTGGCCGCACAGACGAAGGTACGACGCCACCCCATGAAGAGAACGAGGACTCCGGCGCGGACTTGGATGCCGGCCTTGAAGACATGGACGAGGAGCAAAACTCGGACGAGGTGGAGGAAGGCATGACAGAGGAATTCGAGGAAGAGCCGTCAGATACGTAGGGCATTAGGGTGATCGCATCATACTGCATCGCGTGTTTCAAGTCGCTAGGTTCCTTTCCACAAGCCTCGCAATACAGTAATTACAAGGTACATGCTTCCGTATCTCGTCACGATGAGTATCAGTTCGACCAGGACAGATGCAGGTGTCTAGTGCTCAATAAGTTAGGGTCTCGATTATGCCATCTAGAATCCTAATTGCGTCCGGCATGTTGAACTTTTCGAACTGCAATGCAGCAGGTACACTGGTGCCATGAACCTTAGAACCACCTCTGGGAATGCAAGAGAAGAAGGTGCTCACTCCCAGCCGGTAACTCGCCTTATAGGTGCCTCCAGCCGCAAGAACGCCCTTTTCTGTACTTCCGCTGTAATCTCGCCTCCGACACCACCAGTGTATCCTGCTTCATGAACAACAACCAGCCTCCGGGTCTTTTTAACACTCTCCACGACGGTCTCGACATCCCAGGGTAGTATGGTGCGCAGGTCTACGAGTTCTACCTTTGCACCCCGTATTGAGGCAGGGATGAGGGGCTCCAACAAGGTGGGTGGAGAACGCAAAATGTTGATAGCAGATTCACAGTGGTAGATCGGTGTACCCCAGGAAAGAAGAGTTAAATCAGACCCTGGGGTAAGAATCTCAGCACGAGAGAGGGGGAGGACAAAATCATCGATCGGAACTTGCTCGACTTGCAGCTACGATGTGAGCATAGAAGAACCCAACATAGAATGGATTGTAGAGTTACCTGCAGAGCGATACAAAACCTTTGGTTCCATGAAGAGAACCGGATTGGAGTCACGGACTGATGCCAAGAGCAGCCCTTTGCATTGAGTTGGTGACCTAGGAATAACGATCTGTGGTCAAGACATGTTCCATGTCACCCTCGACATCACAAAAGCAGAAAAATCGAAATCAACCTTGAGGCCTGAAGCACCGATAAAGAAACCTTCGGGACTTTGCGAATGATACAAACCCCCGTGTCCGACTGCCATCGTTGGCGTACGAATTGTTAGTCCACCAATCGAAAATTGTCCACCCGCGCGATACCTATACTTGGCGGCTTCATTCACAATCTGTATGATGCTGAGGGGTGCAAGTGAGTGAGCATTAATTGGAGCGTACCTGGTCAAAGGCAGGATAAATGTAATCTGCAAATTGTATCTCTGCAATTGCTGTGTGTCCCATGGACGCAATTCCGATACCAAAGCCAGCGATGCCTTGCTCTGTCAAGGGAGTGTTAAAGACGCGTTCGCGGCCTATTTTGTGGATGTAACTGGGGTCTGTCATCGTGGACGGGCTGAGGCAATGACAGTCCTACCGAACTCTTCTGCAAGGCCCTGCAGAGGATACATAAGAGCTGAAGACATGTGGAAAAGTTAGGACCCATACCATGGTGCAGCGGAATACACCCCCAAACGCAACATCCTCTCCAAAGACAACAGCGGTATCGTCCTTTGAGAGAGCAATGCTACTAGCTTTGTCAATATTGCATACAGATAAGGCGACCTACCGTACCTGAGGGCATCCCTTACAGCTTGATACATGTTCATCTTCCTTGTTTCCCGACCTCCCACCATGGATCGGCCGGCACCAGCATCGTCATTGTCGGTCCACACCAAACCTGGCGTACGAAGGGCACTTTCACGAGTTGAGCGGAGGAACTGCGAGGATGCTACGGAGGCGAGATGGCCGCCAGCTGGAGGCGGCTCGACAATGTCGGTTGCATACCATCGTCGGAAGCGCTGCGTCTGTCCAATGTCAGAGGTAGAGGGACTGATGTGTGTCGACGGGACATACGACTGCACACAGACGGCCAAGAGGACGAAGAGTCGATGGGCTGGTGGTGAACATGGTCAATTGACAAGGTGCACTGTGCAAGATCCGAGACCTACTTGATAGCCGGTGGGTACCGCTATTCTCCTGTTCCCTGTCTGCCTTACTCTACTGTAAACAGGTACGACCTCCTCACTGGCGAAACTTGGAAAAACGTCGAGGTCCATCGCGCGGTTGCGGTGTAATACATTGTATTGAACGTTCTCGCGGTCAGAATCCGCTACAGCAACAGCAGCAATGGAGAGCGACGGCGCATTCGTGGCGCCGGAGGGCGTGTACTCCGTCACGGAGGAGCACAAGCTGCCCATCGTACCAGCACTGTCAAGCACCACTCAGCTGTACCCCACACGGCTCTCTACCGTCACTATCTACTTCAACCACTCAAAACATGCAAGCTCGCCGGGCTTGGCACAGTTTCTCGGTGCGAACCTCAACAAGGACTTGCGTAGAGAAAGAGAGCGCGAAAAGGACAAGGACAAAGACAGGCAGCAAGACGATCGCAGCTTGTCCTCCAGCGACACCCCGGATGACAATGTAACTCCACCAGATGTGACGTTGCCGCAAACGACCGCCGCACAGGACCCCGTTGTGTCCCAGGAACATCACCATAGCCTGTTTGCGCACTCACCCGTCTCGGGGAAGAAGAAGTCCAACTCTTCCAGGCCAAAACACAACATGCGCACGACTTCATCTACCTTCATCACGCGCATGCAGAGCGTCGAAGGACTGAACAAGGTTCTTGCTGGCAAACAGGGCGAGGCGACATTTATGTTCTACAACTCTGGTAAGACCTTTCTTTGGTATGAGGTTGGTACCAAGGCGAAAGTGAGCAGACTTGTAACGAGTTTTTATGCATATCACTTCTGACAATCAAACAACAGGAGCCGCTGACAAGAATCGGGTTTTCCGCATTCCCCACTTGTCATAGCGTGAATACCGTCACTGCTTCCCCCGAGAGACTTGATGTTATCATCGGATTTAATACAGGTGATCTAGTCTGGTTTGGTGTGTTATGGCTTGTCGTTCTCGGATGATGTCTGCTAAGGCCGTTCTTTATAGACCCTATAGCTGGTCGATACGGCCGTCTTAATAAACAGGTATACCTACCAGTTGGACCACTGCACTCATCGCTCATACTGGTTTTCGAGGGCTCTATCTCTTCCTCTCCTTGTACCGCAGTGCGCTGGGTTCCCGCATCGTCCACCCTCTTCCTTGTTTCTCATGCGGATGGCACGATAATTGTTTATGACAAGGAACGAGACGACGGATTGTTCAGCGCGACATTCCCCACGTCAACCTCAGCTTTCCCGCAAACCGATCTCCATTCTGCTCAGAATCATTCCCAACCAGCAGCGGAATGGGATCCGTTAATGACTATGTATGTCACTGTGCCTCCATGGCATCCGGAAGCCAGCGTGAATGGAGGGCCGAGAGCAGATAAGGGAGTTGCCAAAAATCCCGTCAACCATTGGAGGCTGAGTAAACGTGCTGTCGTGGGTGCGTGCTTCATCCATGAGCTTACACGCCCACTAAACTTTCATACGCAGATTTTGCATTCTCCCCCGACGTTAAGCATGTTGCTGCCATATCAGAAGATGGCTGTCTAAGAGTGATTGATGCAGTTGCTGAACAGTAAGTGGCATATTTTTGTGTGTATTCTTCTTGACCGTATCCCAGACTTGTTGATTGTTATGCGTCCTATTTCGGCGCATTGACCTCTGTCGCGTGGTCACCCGACGGCAGGCTGATCCTGGTAATGCCTCTTTTGTTTATGTCCCGAATGCTCACCTTATTGGCGACTCTTTCGCAGACGGGTGGACAAGACGACCTTGTGACGATATTTTCTCCGTGGGAACAGCGTGTAGTTGCTAGATGCCAAGGGCACTCGTCTTTTGTGTCCGCTGTGGCATTTGATGCACTGAAATGTGACGGACGGACATACCGGTTCGGCAGCGTTGGAGAGGACAATAAATTGATATTGGTCCGCTTGTGTCCATGATAACCAAGCACTGATTCTACCCTCATCATTACAGTGGGACTTTTCCAGCAGTGCATTACACAGACCCAAGCCTCAACATGGTCACCATCCGCGTGTTTCAGTGGCATCCAGTGTCTCACTGGCTGCTGCGTATCGTCGTGGGACCGGCTCAACCACACAACTTCCGACACCTCGGTACCATCCTGCACCTTCCAGAAACGAAGTATCTGCAGTCCAACCAGTTCTAGTATGCTGTCAACTGTTATATGTTTTCTTTGCTTTATCCAACGTGCTCTTTACCCAGGTTAAGCATATCGACGCCGACATGCTCAGCTGCCTGACGTTTATCCCTCGCTCACTGCTGACAGCAACAAAACACGGTCACGTGAGGATGTGGGTCCGACCGCTTGAGACCAGGAATCCGCGTCGACGGACACACGGGAGGCAAGCGCCCTCAATATCAGACCTGCAAGATGTCGGTCAAGTTTTGACTTCATAGAGACGACGAGAATGCTAAAGTTAAATTATGCATATGTTGTGGCTTCATTTACTTAGGATACTTTGTTCGACGTGCAAGCTTGATCTCGTGCCTCATGTGTAATCAACTCTGACTATTAGACATATTAGCCTTGTTGTAACCATGGGTCAGTTTCGAAGGGATCAGCATAGGGACAGGTGAGCACTCTGAGAACCCGCGGCTCATCGTCGCATTTCACAAGTCTGGACAGGCTTATAGCTATATAGTAATGATTCGAATTACTGGAGGTCGTAGGAATGTCGACCACAGCACGTGGAAGGAAGGTACGAACGCTAAAGAGCAAACACAGTTTCTCACTGAGTAGTGACTTGAACAGCCCATCTTTCGATCCATCCTCGGCGCACAAGTGCAGCCTCAAGGGCCACTAAGAACAAGTCCCGACGCCGTGCCCTGATATCCAGATTCGTCATTCCAGTCTCGCGGATCTTCTGTTCCACAGAAAGTGACTTGTAGACGTGACATAGCATTCGCTCGTAGTCGGCCGAAACGTTTGAGAGTGAGTCAACCGCTAGTTTGGGGCCATATGACGCACCCAGCTGTTGAAGAACGGAAACGAGGGATCGCGGTCGGCGGCATGAGCGTTTGGACATGATGAACGGAATAGCGGAGACAATTTGCGGTGTGCTTAACACTCGAAGAGATGATGAGAATGTAGTGAGTTCTAGTGTCGTCTTGCAACCCGCATTTAAGAAGGGGATTGAGTTGTGAGGAAGATGGTCGAGACAAAATAAAGGATGCGAGGCTGGCAAGGCTAAAGCGGAAGGAATCAAGGATACGCCCAGAGGACTTGAGTTGGCAGGGGGCATATTGCCGTGTAACCAGTCAAGCAGTCTTATCATATATCCTGGCGAACGGAGCGATGGATAATTAGGCACAATGGATCCACACTCAATGAAATTCGTACTGAATACATACCTGACTTGGGCTGTCCGATCCGTGCCCCAGTGTAACTCTAATGTTTGGTAAATGACTATTGGTACGAACCTTGGCAAGCATCCACCACTGGAAACAACTGATCCACCATTTCCATCCGACCATTATGCATATGGTATGCCCGTTTACATGCGCCCCCGGTCCTATGAGGTCCGCCAAGTCGTTGACTGGGTTGCGAAATTCTATAATGCCATCGACCGTATCTTCAATGATCACCTCCAGGGGTATGTCGACACGTGAACGGAAAATGCTTGCAAGTCTGATATAGTGACTCGGCCAGAGCGAGCATGTTGGTACTATGACAGCAAGGAGAGCTCGGAGAGCAACCCTGGTGTGAATATTGACCTCCTTTCGAGGTCGTAAAAGCCTCAAGAAGCATATAGCCAGGAGGACGAGAGGGAGGCAGTGAGAAAGGACTGCCGTGGCATATTTAGTGCTGACCGCGGGAAGGCCAAGATGAGAGTCAAGGACTTTGACGAGCAAGGTCCCCCAGGATGTGCTGTCACTGCCTCTGGTTATTAGAGCTATGGTTTCTGAGTTCATGGCTGACAGACTTGGGATTAGTTTGGGTTACAACTTGACACATCGTTGCTTGAATCGCTTATGTCAAGTAACTTACTGAAAGGTATTCTTTGCTTCCCCCTTCGATAATCCCATGTTGCATCATCACCCATGTTGTTGTAATTTTGACCGGCACGCATTAGCATTCCTTTTATGGTAAAAGTTACATAAGCTTAGAGCGCACATCTCGTGTTTATGTTCCTCAGTAGCTTGACATCTACTGAGGGTAAGCCCTATTTTATAGGCATTTCTACTGTACTAAACTATCTTAGTTCTCATAGGTAGTTACAATAATATCAGTAGCTTGACATCTACTGAGGTTCTCATAGTTCACTTAACCTCTGCATGACATATTCTTTCAATACATATATCATAGCAGTACTTAGCTTTGAAATTCTCATTTACTTGCTTGCATTATAGTGACTTCAAAAACCCTTTTCATACTAACCTCAATGGTGTTATGCTAGGCCCAGGTAGGGACTAATGTAGACCTTATGGCAATGGAGGGGCTAGGGATAAGACTTAACAAGGGTCAGCCTTGGATGCTAAGGATGGTGCAAATGCAGAACAGCACCATAGTCCCACAGTGAAGGTCAGGGATGAAGCTAAGATGCTAAGACTGGCTTAAGGATGAAGGTGGTGCTTGCCAATGCTAGTTGCAAGTGGGACTTCCTGTTGGACTGCAGGATACTTGTAGTCACTAAGTATCCTAGGTGTACTACTTATACTAGGGAAAACAAGGTTGAGATTTAGTTGAATGAGTTAGGGAGAATGACTAATGGTTACTAAGTGATTCATGTGGAAATGGATGGAATATAATGAAAGCAGAGTGTGGGTAATGTCTGCTGACAGAGAAGAATGTTCTGGAACAAAGGAAGTCTGAGGGTTCCAGAATGAAACAAGGAAGCATTGAAGACATGTGAAGTCTGAAGTTAGAACAAGAAAAAGAAAAAGAACAGACTGATTATAACATTACCCCCTCAGTATGCTCAATAATCCAGTCGAACTCAGAAAGACCTAAAAGGAGGGGGCAGAGGAGCCTGTGATATTACCCCAGCTGATCTTATCAATAATATCATCTGTTATGCACCACAAGATTGCAGTGCCACAGGCTCTTAAGAAGAGGACAAGAATGACAAGGATAGTCTCAAGTTAACACAAGTATAGTGCAAGTGCTCAAGACTGAAGTCTTGAGACATTATAGCTACAGTATTTATACTACAGTGTCCTGTGCATGGACCAAGACACTGATGGGAACATTCCCATGCATGAGGCATGGGGATCAAAAAGAAGAGAAGCAGCTTGGGAACTATCAAGGGTCTAGCTTCTGAAATGAAAGAGAAGAAGATGGAAATGAAAAGAAGTACCAGGTTCTTTAGGCATGAGGCTAACCCTATGCCCTGGATCATATGACCCATCACATGACCTGATAAGATAAAAGATTAGATAATCACATGGTGAAAATAAGATAAGATCATGTGATCAAGAAATGAAAAAAGTATTATGGCGCAAGCCTAACATGTGGTCTCACATGATCATGAGAGACTCAGAAAGCATATGATGCGGGTCATGTGACCAAGAGCACGTGATTGTGCGAACAAGCTGCCTTATAAGGTCAAGCCCTAGGCTAAGGTTAGTAGTCCTTCTCAGAGTATTCCCCAGTGTTACGACTCTGAAGATCAGAGACTACACCTAGACGAGGGATGAAGAGTAGGAACACTGAAAAGAATGAAATCCTAAGAGGCTCTGGAGTGGAGCAACTGAGGAGGAACTGCGGAGTGATGATGACGAGGAGGACATGTAAGAGACTCGAGCTTGGGACTTCCTAGAACTGCCTTTCCTTGAAGGGCCTGATCTTCTGAGAAGAGCTTAACCTGGTAAGCCAAATATGCCAATGCTACAAGTGATAAAGTCTGAGGACTTTAGCACTCCTAGCTGGCCTTTATATACTACTCTAAGATGTGCATGGACCATGTACATCCGTGTCTACCCTGAAGCGGTACAGTAAGCCGACCAGTAGCGTAAAGGAAGCAACCTCGTGTTGGCCGTAAGGGAAATGCATGGAGCAGATATGAATGGATGTGGGGGAATGGAAGAGAAGGGTCATGGACATAGCGAGGATGGGGATCTCAATCCACAGATGAGATCCATCTCTTAGATCTGTCAGATCTGATGAGATAGATAAGATCCGAGATTGGAAAGATCCAGGGAAGATCCCTAGATAGCCTCGTGGCCACTAACCTTAAGGAACTCGTAAAGTATATGCAGATCCTAAGCTAGGGTTTAGCCTGATAAGGGTTGGGATTCCCATGATCACGTGAGAGTGAAAGTGGTCATTGCATGGTTTGCAACACCCAGCACTTGCAAGGTCACGTGATGTGGCTGGATCCCTGATGGGATCTTAGATCTATCCGATGATATCTCTAACAGAAATTAGGATCTGATCTGTGGCAGAGATCCAGATTGAATCTCCTTGGCCTTATGGTGGCCATGCCTTATTTATAGAACCAGGACAGTGTACCCTTCCATTTCACCCACACCTCATGGTGTGGCAGCCTCTCTTCTCCCTCCCCTTATCTGCGAGGCCACTGCCTCATCCCTTCCATTCCAATCCATGCATTCCCCTCATGTTATTTATTACTTAGTTATGAGCCCCTTCCACTATTGGTGTTTACAGATAGCATAGATTAGGGTAGGTCTCCTGTAGCTGGTCTGTGCACCTTTGCCAGCAATATATAAGGCAGGAGATGCAAGGCAGGGTTTCCCCAGTCTTGCCCTCTTGTAACTTAGGCTAGATTATATAGCACGATCTTCGAACTGTTCCCAAGGGGGGGATCTCTCTTAGCTCTCAACCACTGTCTGGCTGATGGTTTATACACAAGGGCCCAGGTCTCATACATTTTCTACATCTGCCTAGTTAGGGGCCACTAGCCAAAAGCCTCAGCAGATCTTAAGTATCAAGGACAGGGCATTTACCAAGGAGACTCGAGAACCAAGCAAGGATGGGTAGTCACCCATTACAAAAAGCATCATAACATTATCAGTATCAGAGTGATATAAAGAAGGAGGGGGTGGGAGAGATAAAGGAGCCCAGTGGTAGAAACTACATGAGCAGCATAAATGGGTGGATCCATGGGAGGAGCTGCAGGAGGAGCCATGGGAGCTGGAGGATAAGAAGAACTGGTAAGATAAAGAGTGGTGAAGCAGGCAGTGAGCTTGGTTATGGCCTGGTTGCTATTGTAGACAGGTGGGGCATTGGTAAATGATGCAATCCATGTGGTAATATCTGAGAGCATGGCATTGAAAGCAGCCATCATGGTGATGGGGGTGTGAGGGGAAAAGGAAGATATGATCATGGTGGCCAGTTCATCAATGCTTGACTTGGATAAGGATAGCAATTTCCTTGAAAGAGAGGGGGAAGGAGGATGTGGATAGGGAGGAGGAAACAGTGGGGTATGTGTGGTTATGGGAAATCAAGGACTGATGTTCAAACCAATCAATATTGGTGAGGAACTCCCTGAACTCCAGTTGGTAGGTGAGATTGTTCAAGATGAAAGACATCTGTTGATAAATGACATCTAAGTCAACACAGACTATGTCAATGTTGACTTTTGCTATGCAGTGGCAGAGGATGGATGTGAGGTGGATGTACTTGACCTGATGGTAAAGAGTATAGAGGGCACAGAGTGGGAAGTTTATGTCAAGGTGCAATCTAATGGAAAGAAATAGATGGGAGTCAAAGATAAAAAACCAGGCAAGAGTTGAGTACTCTGGAAAATGGTCTCCAGAGTAAAGGGCATGGGCAGTGATAAAAAGGTCAACTGCAGTGATGATAAGAGGTTCAATGAAGCATAGGGTGGAGGAGTTAATGACAAGTGGGGGAGAAATGGCCCAAAGGCCAGGAAGAGGCATGGGAATGGGGCTAGACTGGGTCTTGGTAAGTAATGTGGGTTCTGGGTCAGAGGGAATATAAGAAGGGGAGGTTATAAGGTCTTCTATGTGTAAAGAGTCTATAAGGAAAGCTTAAGGGGAGGGAATAGAGAAAGGATCAGTGGAGATATCTATAATATTATTGGAAACTAAGTGGGCATGGACTGGAAATGGTTAATAAACTAGAGTAAATGGAGTGGCAGGGGCAGAGATAGAGGGAGTGATGGTAAAGACATGATCTATGGTGAAGTTGAGAGTATGTTATGCATCCCAAGAGTATAACTCCACAAATTAACTGGTAAGTGATAAAGGCCCATAACAATAATGAGATGAGCTCTTGAGACTAGAGCTTATAACTAGGCAGAAAAAGGGATGAGTGAAAACCCCCCATAAGACAAGCTAATGTTACAAGTGATACAAGAGGTTTAGACTGGAAAAACCCCAAGTCCTTATCACCCTGTATATATATTGCCTAGGGACACAGCCCCAATATACAGGATGACTAACTACTTTTCTATGACCACCAATGGCAGTAAGTGCTCTTGCTGATAAATAAGAAGACATAGGGCAGAGGGTAGAAATAAGGCAGTGGTCTCATGAATCAAGGGTAAAGAAAGAGGAACCATATCATAAGAATATGGGAGAATGAAAGGGAAGTGTACAGCACTGGCAGATATGAATATAGCCAGGAAGCCATAAGGCTAATAAGATTCCTATCTGGATTTCTACCACAGATCAATTCTAATCTAGATCTTATTGGAGATCTGCCATATCACATGACCAATACTGAAACATGGGGTAAACTCTGAATAAAGAACCAAACCCAAATATAGAGTTATTCTTGTTTTGCTAATAAAGTCTTACAATCATGTGACAAGATTATCAGTGTTCTGCTAAGTATATAACAGGGTAGAACAAGAGTGATAGGTAAAATTGTAAGACATTGCTAGCAGTTAGGTTTCTTGAGTCAAGAGAGGCACTGTGGTGGTTTGTGAGATTATGGGGGGGTTGAGAAAGAAGGGGGAAGGAAGTGATGATGTTTATATGCCTTAACAAGTTCAGAGGCATTGTAAAGATTAGACTTAGATTCCCATGAATCTTCTTTAGTGGAGTAACTCTTTCATCAGATTAGGAAGAAGTGGAAGAAAGATGAGCCACAATGTTTTAATGTCCACTTGACTTCATATTCTTCTTGACCTTCTACAAGGTCTGGGGATAGGGCAGGGAAATTGCTTTTATAAATGTTGTTTTTGTAATAGGGCAATAACAGGGAAGTATGGAAGACTGGGTGGATTTTCCAGGAGATGGGAAGGTGAAGGCAGTACATGATAGAGAATAGTACCTTTGTGATAATAAAGGGGCCTTTATATTTTGGAGTAAACTTGGAGTAGATGATGGAGTATTTGAGGTTTCTGACCTCAAGCCAGACTTTAGATCCTTTGGTAAAAGGGGTAAACTTGAAGTAAATGTGAGATGCCATAGTCTGGCAGGCAAGGTTGTGGGCTACAAGAGCCTTGTCTCTAGCTGCTGTCAGATTCTTTAATCTGTTAGTGACAGCAGGCATGAGAGTCTTAAAGATTACCAAGGAAATGGTATGAGGTTCATATTCTATCATGAGATAGAACAGTAATTGATTGGTAACAGAGTGAGAGTGGTGGTTATGGACAAATTCCACATGGGAGACTTGTTCTACCCAATTAAAGGGGTTTGCTCTGCAGAAGATACAAAGATAAGTTTCAAGTTTCTGGTTAACATATTCAGTTTCCTCATCAGATTGGAGGTGATATATGGTAGAAAGGGAGAGATTATAATTAAGGAGTTTACCCAGCTCTCTGGCAAAGGCTGAGGTAAATTGGGGGTCTCTGTTTGAGATGATCTTGTTATAGAGACCAAATTGGAGGTAGACTTTGTGAAAGAAAAGGGTGGTAATACCCTTGGCAGTGGCAGTTTTCTTGATAGGGCATAGAATTACCCCCTTTGTAAGCCTGTGGTTAATCATAATCAATAGTAAATTATAATCATTGAAGAGAGGGAGGTTAGTAATGAGGTTGCAGAAGATCATCTGGAAAGAGCAGGTGGCAGTAGAATAAATAGAGAAAAGGGCATGGATAGATAGATGAGTGTTAATCTTGTTTTATTGGCAAATGACATAGCCTTCAACAAAGTGGCAGGTATAAGTAGCCATGCCAGGCCACTAGAACTCAGTTTTAATGAGTTGAAGGATCTTGAAATATCTGAGGTAACTGGCAAGGGAATGATCATGGCAGCAGCAAAGAATGGACTGACAAAGGGCTTTATTAGTGGGGATGTAGACATGATCTTGGTAGGTAAGGAGATTATTGTGGAGTTTCCAGTTAGTAATGTATTTGTGGAGGTTGGGGTACATGGAGTTATCCCATTTGTGTAGAAGAGATAGACAAAAGGGATTGGTTTCTGCATGGTTGCAGATATAGATAGAGAGGGTCACATCAATCACACAACAAAAAAGATATTCAGGAAGGGCAGTGACAAAGGAATTATCAGTGGAGTTGGAGGGGCAGAGGTCTGGGCAGCAGGAGAGGGCATCAGAACCAGTGAGGGAGAATCCAGCAACATAATGGAGCTGGATATTGAAGTCAGTGAGATTAAAAAGCCAGTGAGCCTGGCAACAGTTGAGGGTTTGGGGGGTGCAGAAGTAGGTGAGATTTTTGTGGTTGATAAAGACCTGGATAGCATGGGGGAAACCCTGGAGATAGTGGTTCCAGGCTTTAAGGGCATGGATAATTGCAAGGAGTTCATAGTTATAAATGTTATAGTTTCACTTGGTGGCAGAAAAGGTCTGGGAAAAATAGAAGCAGGGATACCAGTTTCCATTTGAATTTGTCTCAAGAATGATATTCCCCAGAAGCATAGGCAGAGACATTCATAGCAATGGTAAAGGGGCAGAAGAGGTCTGGGAGTTAGAGAACAGGTTGGGAGAGAAAGAGGGCTTTGAGGAAGTCAAATAATTCCTGGCAGGCTGGAGTTCAGGATTAAGGAGCCATCTTTTTGGTGAGATTGAGGAGAGAGTAGGTAATGGATAAGTAGTTGGAAATAAATCACCTATAAAAGTTAGTGAAATCCAGAAAGAAATGGACATTCTTGACTTTCTGGGGAATAGGCCATTTGATAATACCATCAAGCTTGATGGGGTTCATGGCAAGTTTACTGGGGTAAACCACCATATCTAGGTATTCAATCTTAGAAGAGGTAAAGGTGCATTTCTCCAGTTTTAAGTGGAGATTGATGTCCACTATGCACTGGAGCATGTGGAAAGTGCAGGTTCTGTGGGTGTCAGTGTCAGAGAAGGAGATAAAAAGATTATCCATGTAGATGACCAGCCACTCTTTTGTAATTATATTACAAAAGGAGTTATTTATAAAATGCTGGAATGTAGCTGGTGGGTTGTTTAATCTGAAAAACATTATCATAGATTTAAAGAGGCCTTTGTGAGTAATAAAGGCCATATTCCATTGATGCCAATTTTTGATATGGATATTATTGTATCTCTATTGAATATTGAACTTGATAAAGACCTTGGCTTCTTGTAGTTTGTTGATAAGATCAGAGATAAGGAATAGGAGGTAGGTATCGTGGATGGTATGTTTATTGAGATACTTGTAGTCTTGGCCAGAATGGAGTTTGTCATCTTTCTTCTTGACAAAAAAGATAGAGGAGGAATGGGGGGAGTTTAATGGGTATATTTTATCAGTGCAGAGATTTTCTTCAATAAAGTTCTTGATGGATTGGTGTTTTGAAGGAGATAAGGGATAGACTTTGTCAATCTTGGGCATAAAGGTCTCCTTGAGGTTGATTTTGTGGTCATAGGGTCTGAAGGGTGAAAGCTTGTCTAGAGTATTTGGAATATTGGAGAAGATGGCAGTGAATTGATGGTACTTGGGGAGTATGGTAGTTTGGATTTGGCCTTTTTGGCCTCAATGGTGAGCTCTATGGAGATAGTAAGTTTAACTATGGTGATAGAGGGGAGAAATGCAGAACAAGAGTTGATGACTCAGAAAGAGTGCCATTTATAAAGATTATCATTAATGGATTGGTTCAGCAACTTGTTTTTCAGATAGTAAATAACATATTTATTATTAAAAAGGGTAACTTTCCTAACTGTGTGTTGTTAAAGGGAAGGCTGGGCAGCTCTGGAGTAATAAAGCCCCTTGGAGTGGTCAGAAGAGGAGGAGATGGTGAGTAAGTTGGCCATCCAGTTAATGCTAGGTTTTGTGGCCTGGAGTCATGAAAGTCCAAAAATAAGGGTTTTTCTACTACATGCCATGACATGGCAGGATACTAAGTGGGTTACTCCTTTTAATTAAAGAAGTATGGTGCAGGTATGGGCAATATAATCCTTCTTGTTTAAAATGAAGTTAACATTGCAGATATTGAGAGAGGTGGAGAGTCAGATAATAGAGAATTTATGGAAAAAGACAAACTCCCAGTCAATGTTATGCATCTAGCAAACACAATGGTCTCTAGCATGTGACCATGGGAACTTTAGAGCATGTGATGCAAATGGTTGCATAGTTATGTGATCAGGAGCACATGATTATGCAAATGAGTAGCCTAATAAGAATAACCCTAGACTAAGGCTAAGTCTTTTACAAAGTATTTCTCTATCACAAGTTTGGTCACATAATGTGGCAGATCTCAGATGAGATCCAGGTACAGTTCCCAATGATATCTGATCTCATAATCTAGATTAGGATCTATATCTGTGGCAGAGATTCAATGGATCTCCAAGACCTTATAGTGGCCATGTTATATTTATATTTGCCATCCTGTGTGTGTAATGGGTAACTTCCTGTCCTATCTTGATACTTGAGTCAACCTTGGTGGATGCTCCTAGTCTATCCTTGATAACTGCTGAGGCTTTTGATCTAGTGGCCTCTAACTAGGCAATAAGAGAAAGTATGAGACCTGGGCCCTTGTATAAACCAGGAAGCCAGATAGTAAATATATTATGGCTCCAGCCTAACATAGTGGTCGCACATGATCATGAGAGTCTGTTGAGCATGTAATGCACTGGTCATGTGACCAGGAGCATGTGATCGTGCAAATGAGTAACCAAACAAGGCAAGCCCTAGGTTAAGGTTAGAGTTCTTCAGAGTATCCCCTGGCACTTAGGTTTAGGTCACGTAACTGTGGCTGGATCTCATATGAGATCTTAGATCAGACACTGATAATATCTCTTTGGAGATTAGGATCTGGATCTGTGGCAGAGATCGATACAATCTCCTTGGCCTCCAGGTGGCCATGCTACATTCATAGATTAAAGCCAGTGCTTCCCTTCCATTCCCCCACATCCTCATGGTGTGGCAGCCTCCCCTCTTCCATCCCTTATCTGCAAGGCCACTGCCTCACTCCCTTATCTGATCCATGCATCCCTTATCTATTACCTTAGTCATGAGCATCTTATGCTATTGGTGTCCACAGATAGCTAGTTTAGGGTAGGTCTCCTGTAGTTGGTCCATGTGCGGATCCCAGCAATATATAAGGCAGGAGATGCAAGGCTGGGTTTCCCCAGTCTTGCCCTCTTGTGACTTAGGCTCAGATTATATAGTATGATCTAAGGCTTGATTTCAAGATGGGATCCCCCTTCAGCTCTTATCACTGTCTGGCTTTGGTTTATACACAAGGGCCCAGGTCTCATACTTTCTCTCATCTGCCTAGTTAGGGGCCACTAGCCAAAAGCCTCAGCAGATCTCTAGTATCAAGGAATAGAGTGTTTACCAAGGAAGACTCAAGATTCAAGCAAGGATGGGTAGTTACCCATAACAGAATGAGAGCAGAGGTGGGATCCTTCTTGAATCAAGACCTTAGATCAATGCTGTAGATCTAACCTAGAGGCCAAGAGAGCAAGACTGGGTTTCCCCAGCTTGTACCCCCTGCCTTATATATTGTCTGCAAGTATGCACAGACCATGTACAGGGAGCCTACTCTAATGTATGCTATCTGTGGTCACCAATAGCTAAAGTAGCTCTAGCCTCTAAATAAATATATGAGCATGGGGTGGCAATGAGAAGTGAGGCAGTGGCCTCATGGATCTAGGGAAGGAAATGGAAGAGAAGCCACACCATGAGGATGTGGGAGAAATGGAAGGCACTGGTATCAATCTATGAAATGGGCATGGCCACCATAAGGCCAAGGAGATCCAATCTGGATCTCTGCCACAGATCAGATCCTAATCTAAATCAAGAGATCAGATATCATCGGAGGGATCTGGATCTCATCTGAGATCTGCCACATCATGTGACTGATATCTGATGCCAGAGAATCCTCTGATATAAAGGACTTAGCCTTAGCCTAGGATTATCCTTGTAAGGCAACTTATTTGCATGATCACATGCTCCTGGTCACATGACTATGCAACCAGTCACATCACATGCTCTAAGACTCTCATGGTCATGTGCTGTGGACCATGTGTTCAGTGAGACCATAACAGAATTGGTTAAATAAGGCTTAACTTTATCTTATATGCTGTACTCTTGCATTGGTTTTGGATGCCCCAATTTATAGAGGGATTAAAGATGCAGTTGTTATAAGGTTGTCATATTCTGTGTCACCAAGTCAACTCCATTTCATCTCCAATGCAACTCTGGTTGCTTTTATGTTTAGAAGCTACATTTTATCTAGTTTTCCTTTACCTCTGTTTTCTTTCTACCTATAATACTTACAACATCATATATATTAACTCTGAACCATTCTAATAAACCTCTGTAGTAATTCCAATCTTACTTCCTGTTTCTGCTTCTGTTTATTCTTATCTGTTCCTGTTATCCTTCAGTTTCATTGTCAGCATTATATTTGACATCTCTATTCATTTCCAGGATATATTGGCACCTGCCTTTACATCTGAGATAACTCCTATCTTATCTTCTTTTCTTTGTTAGATAATCTGCTTCTCTAAGGTATAAGTACTGTAGTCATATATCTTGTACCTCAGTTTGAATATTAACATAACCTGGCATTGTTTCTGCTATTCTAAACCCTTCCTCAACCTTGTGAGCAAGCTTTATACCCTTATATCCCTGAATTTGAGTCTCTACAACTGACTTCAACTCTCTGACCTCTTTCTAACCCCTCTGAAATTTGGGGCACTAGGACTAGTGCAAAGGAATATCACATAAGGTAAAGCCAAGCCCCATTTGACCATTTCTCCAGAGTGTTCTGGAGAAGATCCAGAGTATGCTATAACAAAGGTAGTGCTTTGAAGGTAATATATCAAATACAAGTGGGCCTCAGTTTCAGATAAATAAAGACTGAGGTGCAGTAATGTAAAAACATCATGTTAAGACTGGGATGATTACATAAGACATGTCTAATATAACAACATAAAGTAAATAGAAGTAAAGTTGGATAAATAAATAAATAGAGGAAATTCAATGGCTAGAAAAGTCATTTGATAGAAATAAGAAATTTCAACACATTATTAAGCTTTGGATGTACTCTGGATATACTCTGGAATGCTCTGAAGTAACGGTTGAATGGGGCTTGACTTTATCTTATATGGTGCACCTTTACACTAGTTCTAGTGCCCTAAATTTTGGAAGGGGTTAGAAAAAGATTGAAAGGTTGGAGTGAGTCATAGAGACTTGGATTCAGAGGTGTGAGGCATAATACCTACTTATAAGGTCAAGAGGGGATTCAGAATAGAAGAAAAGAGTGCTAAGTTATGTTAATATTCAAACTAAGGTACAAAATATAGAGCTATAGTACTTTTACTTCAGAGGAGCAGATTATCTATAGAGAAAAGAAGATAATGTTGGAATTATTTATTTCCATCAATAACTTTTTCTAGCCATTGGTACCCATTATTTCATCTCTTTCCATTTTATCTTCCATTCTCACTTCTATTCACTTTATGTTGTTATGTCAAACACATCTTATGTAATTACAGCAGTCTTTATGCAATGTTTTTTGCTTTGTGTTTGTTTATATGAAACTGAAATAAGATAGACCTCTCTTATAACTTTACCATTTATATATTGATTAGTATCTACAAGGCCCACTTGCATTTAAATTAGTTCTCTAGAAGAATGCAAGTGTTTGTTCATATGAAACTAAGGCCCATTATATTTAGTATACTACTTTCAAAGCACTCATTTACAACAGATTATAAGCCCTGAGTACTTATGACTCTAGATATATATCTCTTGCATATTGCAAAAGTTGCCATGCCTAGCTCCTGTATATCTTCTGTCCAATCTTCCATCACCAGCTCAGCCAGTTCTGGATGCACCACACAGGCCTCTAGTCACCTGTATGATGTTACTTTTCTTGACAACAAAGAATCAAAATTTCAGACATGAAAGCTTTGCATTCAAATCATTCTTAATATTTGAGGCCTCTGGAGAGTTGTCACTGGCAAAGAAAGCAGACCTGACAAGGCTACTGAACCATCAGAGTTTCTTGAGAGGCTTGGAAAGGATAAGAAAGCACATGCTTAAATTATATAGACCTCAAAAAAAGGACAAACCACATAGTGGGGTACTGTCATATCCCAAATTCTGAACCCAATTCTGATCCAGTTTCTACTGGTCCTCCAGGCTCACTATACTTGTGTTTCCCCTGTACTAGCATTACTTCAGTTGTTTCAGCCCTCCATTCCCTTTCTGCTTTATTTTGTTTTAGCTTTGCTGCATTTTCAGTCACTTAGTATATCTTACTTTTTACTTTGTATCACTCCATTATAACTCCATGCCTTCCTTTACTTTTGTTCCTGTTGCTTTTCTGTTTTGCCTCTTACATCTCCCATTACCTTTTGATTTTAGTCTAACATGCCTTGATGCTGTTATTGCTAACATCTTCATTTATCTTCAAGATGTATTGGCACCTGCCCTTACTTCTGAGACAACTCCAGTCTTATCTCCACTCCTTGCTTATACTTCTTGTTACTTTAGAACTATAAGTACTTTAACTCCTATATGGTACTGTAGTTCAAATACTGATGAAAACATCTCTTGTCTGAACTTTGTCCTTACTTTAACTAGGCTTCTAAGCTCACCCTCTGAACCTCCAGATTACTCCAGAGTGACTCCTGGCCTTAATGGAATTCCTAAGAAAATTCTAATGGGCTTATTCTCATTATAACTGTTATGCTAGGCCTGGGTAGGGACTAATATAGACCTTATGGGCTAGGGCTAGGGAAAGACTTGACAATGGTCAGCCTAAGGACTAAGGTAATGGTATAAATGCAGGACAGTATCAGAATTCCACAGTGAAGGTTGGAAATAAGACTAGGATGCTGGGAGCTAGTTAAGAACTAAGGTAATGCTTGCCAATGGAAGTTGCAAGTAGAACACTCTGAAAAGGATAAACTAAGAGTTTCAATGACATCTAAGAGAATGAGGTGAAATAAAGCAATGTTAAGGCAGAAGTAGTGTAAGGAACATGGAAGAGAAAGTACACTACTTATACTAAAAGAAATAAGGTTGGAACTCAGTTGAATGAGTTAGAACAAGCAACTAATGGTAACTAAGTGATTCATATGAAAACAGATGGAATATAATGGAAGCAGAGTATAAGTAATATCCACTGAATAAGGAGAATGTTCTGAAACAGAAGAAGTCTAAAGGTTCCAGAATGCAGTAAAAAAGCATTGAAAATGCATAAAGTTCAAAGCTAGAACAAGAGAAAAGGAAAATAATAGACCAATTATAACAATAACCAGGTTTGACACTTCTTATCTCACTTGTTCCTTGTGTTGAGCTATAAAACTGCTCTTCTTTCTTTCTCTGATCCCTCTACAAATCAGAACACTGGGTTGTGCAAGGACATCACATAAAGTGAAGCCAAGTCTGTTATGTATCTTGAGATTAAGGTGCCATGAGCTCAGTAAGAGAAGAAATGTATAAGGGGAGCATAGAGTTAATACCTGGTAGATACAAGTGCTTAAAGCTGGGAAGCTATAAGATATTATGCTACAGTTTATATAGATTACAGCACAGTGCATGGATTAAGTTTCTAATGGGAATATTCCCATATATGCAGCATGGGGATCAAAAGGAAGGAAAGCACCAGTGAAAACCATCAAGGGTCCTAGCTTCTAGAATGGAAAAGAAGTGATGGAAATAAAAAAAAGTATAGAAATGGAAGTAAACTCTGCAGGGTCTAAAGACATAAGGCTAACCCTATGCCCTGAGTCAGATGATTCATCACATGCCCTGATAAGATAAAAAATCAGATAATCACATGAGGAAGATAAGATAAGGTTACATAATCCAAAAAAGAAAAAGGTGCATTATAACAAAGTTCCATTCAATTCAGCAAGAATTATCTTCAATTTTTTCTAGATCCTCTCTAGACTTTCTCAGAAGTCTCTAGAGTATATTACCCCCCATAAGCCAAGCCCCATTAAAGTGTTTGTACTCAAAATCTATTATCTGAATTCTCACTATATGTCTTGGAATAAGTTTTGATAAGTATTTTATTGCCTTATAGCACAAAATATCTGGAAAAAGCTTAGCAAACACTATAAGGGCAAAGGAAAACAGTCAATAGCCTACCTAATAAATAAGATATTTCATAGCAAATTATCAAATAAGTCTTTCATGGAAACACAACTAAACCTAATGTATTAGAAGGCAAATATCCTAACTACTCTTGATTAGCCCCTTGAAGACTCCCTAGTTGCTATTGCAATAATAATCTTCTTGCCATTGTTATGCTAGATTCAGGTAGGAACTAACTTTGTTGCGAACCTACACAACTACCACTTTCACTGCATGTGATCATGGGAACCCTATTTCTTTTCAGGCTAAACCCTATGCTAGGACCTGGTATATTATATGAGTATTTCTAAGGTTAGTGGTCACGTGACATATCTGGGATCTTCTCCGGATCTGCCCAGGATCTTCCTGATCCACGATCTGATCTCATCTGTGGCAGAGATCCCCATCCTCATGTACTCCATGACCCTTCTCTTCCATTCCCTCACCTGATATGTGAGGCCCTTGCCTCATTCCTTTCATATCCAATCCATGCCTTTTCCATACTTCCTACATTAGTGCTCGCATACTGCCATTGGTTACTAGATCGCAGTACCTTAGGGTAGGCACGTAGTTACATGGTCCGTGCACTACTTAGAGCAATATATAAAGGCCAGACACTGGGTGGTAAAGTCCTCAGACTTTATCACTTCGTCCTTAGGCATATTTGGCTAGTAATAGCTCTTCTCAGAAAACCAGGCCCTTCAAGGCATAGGCCCTCAGCAGTCTGGGCATGTGTCTCATCCGAGTCCTCCTCATCATCACTCTTTAGTCATTCCTTAGTTGCTCCTTGTCTGAACCTTCATTAGTTTTCCCTTAGTGTCACTCCTCTGTCTACAGTCTAGGTGTAGCCTCTGGTTTCCAGAGTCATAACAAACATAGACCTTAAGGCTAGGGCTAAGGAGAAGGCTCAATGTGGGTTAGCTTTTGGAACTGGGGTAATGGTGCAAATGTAGGATGACATCATATGTGTTATAATGCATATTATTTTTTTCTTTATTTTTTCCATTTTTTCACTTTTTCTTTTACTTTTCACACTGTCACACCATGTGACTGTGGTGACCCTTACCATTTCACTATTTTTTCTCTTCACATGTCACACATTCATATCTTCACTCATTCACATATTACAGATCTAAACTGGTTCAGATTATAATATTAGTCCTTATTATAGCATTATGTTTGTCTCATGTATTTCTAGGTCCCTGCTCCTTTTACATCACTGAATGGCTTACTGTACAGTAGTTTAGGGTAGGCCAGATCTGCATGGTCTGTGCACCATTCTGTATCATATATAAGGGCCAGTATTGCAGTCTGAGTTTTTTAGTCTTGTATACTTGAGCTTTGCTTTATACAAGTCCTTGACTTCTTCTATATTCTCCTCTTGTCTAGTTCCCTGGCCTCTAATGAAAGGCCTCTAGCACAAGACCAGCACAAGTCATCATACTCTCCAGAGTCCAGTGCCAGCCCTTTTATAAAGTGTAGTTTAGCAATATGATAGTCATGTTTCAATATGTCCCTCAGTGAAGGTTGGGAATGCAACAAGAATACTGGACTTGTTGAGAACAAAGATAGTGTTTGCTAACAAGTGATTGTAAAGAGAGCTCAGAAGTTTCAGAGAAGAATAAAGTAAAATAAGGCAGAAGTAGTGTAAGAAACATAAAGGTAAAGTATGCTACTTATACTTAGTGAGATAAGGTTCAGACTCAGTTGAATAAGTCAAAGTGAATGACTATAGCTGAGTAAGTGATTTGTATGGAAATGAATGGAAGGTAAAGGAAGCTGACTATAAGTAATAGTGGCTAACAAAGGAAGTCTTCTGAAACAAATATTTCTAAATATTCCAGAATATAACAAGAAAGCATTAAAGATATGTAAAGAGCAGAAGTTATGATGTAAAGAGAAAAAGAATGGGGACTGATCATAACATAACTTTCCTAGTACATTTAATGACCCAGTTAAACAGTCATGAGAATTTAGAAAGAAAAGGTAGAAGACCCAGTAATATTGGCCTAGCCAATAAAATCAATAATATTGTTATTGTCAGTGTAACAGGAAGGCAGAGGAGATAGGAGAGATGGGGAAGTGCAGTGATAGACATTTTTGAAATAATGAGAGTAGAAAGATCTTTAAGAGAACCCATGAAAGGAGCAGAAATGAGAGAAGGAGGAGAAAGAGAAGAGTTGGCAAGGTAAAGGGTAGCAAAGAGGATATTATGCATCTATGTGCAACTACACTTTCACTTTATGTGATTATGGAAGAACTACTTCTTATAGG
This sequence comes from Pulveroboletus aff. viridisquamosus, assembly GCA_038088935.1. Classification (NCBI taxonomy): domain Eukaryota; kingdom Fungi; phylum Basidiomycota; class Agaricomycetes; order Boletales; family Boletaceae; genus Pulveroboletus; species Pulveroboletus aff. viridisquamosus. Next base: position 27,722 of record JBBPJW010000011.1, read on the forward strand.
TAATCCTAGCTTATGGTCAGACCTTTATATGAGTATTTTCATGGTCAGTGGTCACATAACTAAAAGATCTGGGATCTTTCCAGTATCTGCCCTAAATCTTCTCTATTTAGATCTTTAATGCTATCTTTATGAATCTAATGGATCTTGAATCTGCATCTATAATCTTATTATATTTGTGGCAGAGATTTCTGTTATCATATATAACTCTGGTCTTCCATTATAAGTCTTTTTTTCTTTTCTATTCCTTTTTCTTGATTTACAAGGCCATTGCCTTACTTTTTTATTTCTGCTCCATACTTTCCCCTTCCTTATTTAATAGTGCACTTTTACTGCTATTGGTGTCCATAGATAGTAGTAGTCTAGGGTAGGCTTACCATGAATAGTCTGTGCACTGTTACACTAGGCCCAGATAAAGACTAGCATAGACCTTATGAGCTAGAGCTAAGAAATAGGCTCAATACTGGTTAGCATTATGGTACCAACCTAACACAATGGTCAGCATGTGACTGTGAGAGCTGTAGAGCATGTAATGTGACTGGTTGCATAGTCATGTGCCAGGAGCATGTGATCATGTGAACAAGTAGCCTTATAAGGCAAACCCTAGGCTAAGGCTAAGTCCTAATTCAGAGTATTCCCCTGGCATCAGGTATTGGTCACATGATGTGGCAGATCTCAGATGAGATCTAGATCCCTTCAATGATATCTGATCTCTTGATCTAAATTAGGATCTGATCTGTGGCAGAGATCCAGATTGGATCTTCTTAGCCTTATGGTGGCCATGCCCATCTCATTGATTAGTACCTATGCTCTTCCATTCCTCCCACATCCTCATGGTGTGCTTCTCTTCCATTCCCTTCCCTAGATCCATGAGGCCACTGCCTCACTCCTCATTGCTGCCCCATGCATTCCATATCATATATCTATTTAGAGGTAGGAGCTACTTTAGCTATTGGTGACCATAGATAGCATACTTTAGGGTAGACCTCCTGTACATGGTCTGTGCACAGATCCTGACAACATATAAGGCAGGGGATGCAAGCTGGGAAAACCCAGTCTTACTCTCTTGACCTCTAGGTTGGTTATACAGTCTGATCTCTCAGTACTGCTGGCTAAGGGTTTATACAAGGGCCCATCACTTATTCTTTCTCTATTCACCTAGTTAGGGGCTACTAGCACAAAAGCCCTATCAGTTATCTAAGACAGTTTAGGAGTGTCCACCAAGGTTGACTTGAGTATCAAGGCAGGATGGGTAGTAACCTGTTTTAGTTAGTCTAAGGACTAGAAAGATAGTATAAATACAGGATGGCACTGTGATCCCATAGTAAAGATTGGGATGAGACTAGGATGCTGGGACTAGTCAAGGATGAAGAAATGCTTGCCAATAAAGGTTGCAAGTGGGCTGAGAGGTTCCAACAGCATTCTTGAAAGGAACAAGATGAAATAAGGCAGAAGTAGCATAAGAAACATGAATGGTAAAGTATGTTACTTATACTACTGTGGATAAAGTTCAGACTCAGTTGAATGAGTCAGCATAGGTGACTAAGTTGACTAAGTGATCCATGTGGAAACAGATAGAATGCAATGGAAGTGGATAATAAGTAATATCCACTGACAGAGGAAAAGTTCTGGAACAAAAGAAGTCTGAATGTTCCAGAATGTAACAAGGAATGGATTAAAGATGAAGTCTGAAGCTACAAAGAAAGAAAAAATAATAATGGACCAATTGTAACATTACCCCCCCAGTATGTTCAACAACCCAGTTGAACATTTGCAAAGACTAGAAAGAGAGGGTAGGGGAGCCCATGATGTTACCCCAGCCCATTTTGTTAATAACATCATCATCATTGATATAATAAGAAGGCAGAGGGAATATAAAAGATGGGGAAGTGGGGCATTAGAAGCCATGTAAACACTGGAAATGAAAGGAGCTGTGAGAGAAGCCATGAAAAGGTCACTGAGAGAAGAAGGAGCCTTGAAAGGAGGAAGAGGTGCCATAGGAAAAAGAGGAGATGGACTATCTAGGTAAAGGGTGGCAAAGAGGGCAATTAGCCTGGTTATGGCCAGGTTTCCATTATAGACAAGTGGAACATTGGTAGACAGTGCAGTTGATATACCAATGGCTGAGGGCATGACATTGAAAACAACCCTCAGTATGCTGGGGATGAGAGGGGGGAAGTTGGGCACAGTCATGGTGGCCCGTCCACCAATGTTTAACATAGGTAATGGTAGCTAACTTCTGAGATAAGAAAGAAAAGGAAGACATGGATGGAGAGAAGAAGATAGTGGGGAGATTATGACAGTGAGCCACTAATGATTCATGTTCAAACCAATCCATGTCAGTAAGGAATTTGCCAAACTCTAGTTGATAGGCAAGGTCATTCAGAACAAATGACATTTGACAATGGATGGCATCAAGCTCTAAGCAAACATTTTCAATGTTAAATTCCACAGAGCATTGAAAAAGGGAGGAGGTAAGATGGATGTGCTCCACCTAATAATAAAGGGTATAGAGGGCCCATAGGGGGGAGTTCAAATCAAGGTGGGACCTAATAGATAATAAGAGGCATGAATTGAAGATGAATGATTGTGCCAGGGTGGAGTATTCTGGAGAGTGGTCTTCAGGGCAAAGGACATGGGTGGTAATGGATAAGTTAACAGCAGTAATGGCTAGTGGTTTAGCAAAGGTAATGGTAAAGGAATTGATAATGAGAGGTGGGACATGGTAGCATAAGGTGGAAGAGGGAACAGAAAGAGGACTGGACTGGGTATTGGCAATGGCAGTGGGTTCAGGATCTGAGGTACTAGGCAGAGGGGAGATTATGAGGTCACTAGGGTGGAGAAATTCAATAAGAGAAACTCAGGAAGAAGAAATGGGGGAGAAATCAGCAGAAAATTCTATAGCATGGTCTTAATTAATGTGGGCATGGGAAGGAAAGGGCTGGTGGGTGGTTTTGTTGGTGGACATGGTGATAGGAGCAGTGGCTGGAATTGAATTGGTGGTAAAGTCAAAGGTAAAGCAAAAGTGGTAGGTAAAGTTGTAGAACATGACTAGGGCTTGGATTTCTTGAGGCATGGTTTTTGAGGAGGTTTATGAGGATTTGGGGGGACTAAGGATGGGGGGATGAGGGAGTGGCAGCATTTATATGCCTTGACAAGTTTAGAGGCATTGTAGAGATTGAACTTGGATTCCCATGAGTCTTCTTTAGCTAAGTAATCCTTTTATCAGATCAGAAAGAAATGGGAGGAAGGTAAGCTGTGATGTTTTAATATCTGCTTAACTTCATATTCTTTTTGACCTTCTACAAGATCCAGGGGCAGAGCTGGGAAGTTCTTTGTATAAGCATTGTTTTTATGATAAAGTAATAACAATGAAGCATGGAAGACTAAATGGATCTTCCAGGAAGCAGGGAGATGGAGGTGATATGTGATGGGGGATAGTACCTCCATAATGGTGAAGGGACCTTTATATTTGAGTACAAACTTGAGATTAACTATGAAATATTTGAGGTTCTGGCTTTGAGCCAGATTTTAGATTCTTTGAAGAAAGGGATAAACTTTGAGCAGATGTGAAATACCATAGTTTGGCAGGTGAGGTCATGGGACACAAGGGCCTCATCTCTAGCAGCTGTTAGATTTTTTAATCTATTAGCAACTATAGGCATAAGGATCTCAGAGATTACTGAGGGAAGGGCACAGGGTTCATATTCCAACATGAGATAGAATGGAGATTGGTTGGTGACAGAGTGAGGGCAGTGATTGTGGATGAATTTTGCATGGAAGATTTGTTCTGCCCATTTGAAAGGGTTAGCTCTGCAAAAGATGCAGAGGTAGGTTTTGAGTTCCTGGTTAACTTGTTCAGTTTCCCCATCAGATTGAGAGTAATATGTGGTGGAGAGGAAGAGATCATAGTTGAGGAGTTTATCAAGCTCCTTGGCAAAGGCAAAGGCAAACTGTGGGCCTCTATCTGAGATGATCTTGTTATAAAGACCAAATTATAAATAGACTTTGTGAAAAAAGAGGGTAGTGATATCCTTAACAGTGGCAGTTTTCTTTGTAGAGCATAGAACTATTCCCTTCATAAGCCCATGGTTAACCATGATCAACAGGGAATTAAAGCCATTAGAGAGTAGGAGGTTAGTGATAAGGTTGCAAGAGATCATCTGGAAGGGGTAAGTGGTAGTAGATTTAATGGGAAAGGGAGCAGGGATAGAGAGGTGGATATTAAATTTGTTTTGTTGACAGGTGGCACAACCTTCAACAAAGTGGCAGGCATAGATGACCATACCAGGCCACCAGAACTCTTGTCTGATGAGTTTAAGGATTTTGAGATATCTAGGATGACTAGTAAGGAAATGGTCATGGCAGTGGTAAAGGATGGATTGGCAAAGAGCTTCATCTGTGGAGATATAGATGTAATCAAGGTATATGAGGAGGTTGTCATGAGATTTCCAATCTACAATGCATTTGTAGAGTTTGAGATATAGGGGGCTGTCCCTGGGTTTATCCCAGTTTTAAAGAAGGAATAGGCAAAAAGGGTTCATCTCTGCATATTTGCAGATGTGGGTGGAGAGTGTCACATCAATAATGTAACAGAAGAGGTATGCAGAAAGAGCAGTGACTGAGGTATTATTGGGGAAATTAGTGGGGTAGAGGTCCAGTTGGTGGAAGAGGACATTTGAACCAGCAAGAAAGGATCCAGCAACATGATGAAGCTGGATATCAAAGTCAGTGAGGTTGAGAAGCCGGCAGGCTTGTCAACAATTGAGGATCTGGGGGACATGGAAGTAGGTGAGGTTTTTATGGTCAGTAAAAACCTATACAACATGGAGAGAGCCCTGGAGATATTGTTGCCAGGCTTTGAGAGTGTGAATGATTGCAAGAAGTTTGCAATTATAGATATTGTAATTCCATTTAGCAGCAGAAAAGGTTTGAGAGAGATAGGAACAGAGGTGCCATTCCCCATTTGAATCTGTTTGCAGGAGGATATTACTAAATACATAGACAGAGGTGTTAGTGGGAATGGAAAAAGAACAGGAGAGGTTAGGAAGCTGGAGTACTGGCTGGGAGAAAAAGAGGGCCTTGAGAGAGTTGAAGGACTCCTGGCAGGCATGGGTCCAGGACCAGGGGGCTGACTTCTTGGTAAGATTAAAAAGAGAGCAGGTAATAGAGGAGTAGTTGAGGATGAATTGCCTGTAGAAATTAGCAAAATCAAGGAAGAAATGAATATCCTTGACTTTTTGGGGTGTTGACCATTTGACAGTGCCATTGAGTTTGATGGAATCCATGGCAATTTCATCTGGATAAACCACCATGCCTAAGTATTTGACCTCTGAGAAGGTAAAGGTGCATTTCTCCAATTCAAGGTGAAAAGAAGATTAATCATATAGATAACCAGCCATCCTTTAGTAATCATGTCATGGAAGGAGTTATTCATAAAGTGCTAAAAGGTAGCAGGTGAGTTGTTCAGCCCAAAGAACATCACTGTTGGTTCAAACAGGCCTTTGTGAGTAATAAAGGCTGCTTTTCATTGATGTCCATTTTTGATTTAGACATTATTGTATCCCCATCAAACATTGAACTTGGTGAAGACAGTGGCTTCTTAGAGTTTGTTGATAAGGTCAGAGATAAGAGGAAGGGGATAGGCATTTTGAATGGTATGTTTATTGAGATACCTATAGTCTTGGCATGAATGAAGTTTGCCATCTTTCTTCTTGATGAAAAAGAAGGAAGATGCTTGAGGGGAGTTGGAAGGGCAAATTTTGCCCACATGAAGGTTTTCTTCAATGAAGTTTTCAGTGGCTTGGCATTCTGGGGGGGACAGGGGATAGACCTTCCTGATTTTAGGAATGAAGATCTCCTTGAGATTGATCTCATGGTCATATGATCTAGACAGAGGAAGTTTGTCTAGTGTCTTGAAGGTGTTGGAGAAGACAGCAGAGAATTGTTTATACTTGAAGAGTAGGGTGGTCCTAGGTTTAACCTTTTTAGCCTTAATGGCTAGCTTGGTGGAGATGGTGAGCTTGGCAATTGTTGCTGAGGGAAGGAACACAGAACATGCATTAATAACACATGAGGAGTGTTATTGGTAAAGGTTGTTGTCAATTGTTGGTTTGGTGACTTGAGATTAAGATAATGAACAACATATTCATTATTAGGGAGGATGTTTTCTCAGATATTGTGTTGTTAGAGGAAGGGCTGGGCTGCTTGGGAATGGTAAAGTTTCCTGGATTGATCAGAGGAAGATGAGATATTAAGTGAGTTTGCCATCCAATTAACAGTGGGGTTTGTGGCCTGAAGCCACAGGAGTCCTAGAATAAGGATTTCCCTGTTGCATGTCATAACATGGCAGGAAATTAAGTGGGTTACTTCTTCTATTTGAAGAAGTATGGTGCAACTATGGGTAATGTGACCCTTCTTGTTTAGAGAGGAGTTGACATTGTGAATGTTAAGGGGGGTAGGAAGGTGGGTGGTGGGGAACTTGTGGTGAAAGATGAACTTCCAGTTGATACAGTTGATTTGTGCTCTGCTGTCAACAAGAGTGGAGACATCTATGACTAGACTTAGGCACATGGAGGGAAATACTTGTACATTGATTCTCATTAACTTCCTAGACAAGGATACAAGTACAGGTGTGCATGAGAGGAAGAGAGTATCTTGCATAGGGGAGGTACTCTGATTCAAAAATCCAACACTTTGACTCTTTCTATCTCTGCTTTATCTTCACTAACCTTTTTGATCCTTGATTCTTCTTTGGCAGTGACCTTCTTAACAGATTTCTTGGTAGGGGTGGCAGTTCTTGAGCTGGGGGTGGAGAAAAAGTTGAGACACAAGGCTGAATTATGTCCAGGCTTTCTATATCTGAGGCAGAGACTGAGCTTGAAGCACTATTCTCATTATTGAGGGATGAGTTTGCCAACTTTGATGAAGTTGACATCCATGGTATTGTGGGTCTTTTTTTACTTGAGGGGCAGAGAAGGTGCTGGGGGTCCAGGCATAAGCCTTGGGGTTCTTTTGATGGAGTTTCATGAGCTTGGCATGATCTGAGGTTTCCTAAAAGTGGACTGCCTTTTCATACCAGTCCTAGATATGGATAGGAACTTTGTCAAGATTCTGGATCTGACAGAATAGCCAGAGGGGAATTCTGGCTTTATAGTAGGCAATAAGGATGTTGTCATCTTTGATATTGGTGAGTACCACATAGTTCTAGAACTTGGCAGTATATTCAGTGAAAGAGGGAGTCCATTTACCTTTCTTGTTCTGGTGCACCTGAGTATTAGCTAGCCAGTGAACAGTGGCAATAATGGTGTCCTGCTTTTTGAATGTGGCATTGAACACCTTGACAAAGGTGCTAAAAGTCTCCATGGAGACTACTGTACCAGCAATGCTCTTTTTCTGGTACATGGTTGCCCAGAAGAGGGCAGAGCTCTTGGTCATATAGAATAGGGTAAAGGTGATTTTTTTTTCCATCTGAGTCATAGACTGTGGCATTGACAAAGAGGTAGAACAGGACAGAGTCCAGCCAAGCTTCCATTTTAGAGCAGTTATTATCAAAGTGCTTGGGGATATCAAGATGGAACTCAGTGAGTCTGCTAAAAGGTGAGATATTAGATATGGTGGGGGTAGAATTGGAGGTGGTGGGGGGAATGTGGAAAAAAGGTTGTTGTCTGATGAAGGTGGGAGAGGGGGATGTAAGTATGCAAGAGATTTGAAGGAAAGAAGAGAACTTGTGTGCTAGAACATGTTCTTGTTCTTGATCTTCAGTGAAGAGAAGGACAAGATCTTGAAGATCTTCTTCTGGGGTACTAGAGTGGTGACTAGGGGCATCTTTTGGTTCAGAAGACTCTAGAGGGTCCTCTGTGGGTTGAGTTCTGGGCTCTCCCAGAGAATGTTGAGGAATAAGGGGATCTTGGGTAGAATGGTAGTAAAACTACAGCAATGGTAGCTGCAAGTAGAGACACTACTTCTTTTGTTATGCTAGGCCTGGGTAGAGACTAACATAGACCTTATGAGCTAGGGCTAAGGAATAGGCTTGACACTGGTCAGCCTAAGGACTAGAGAGATAGTGCAAACATGTGATGGCATCATGATCCCATAGTAAAGGTTGGAGACAAGACTGGGATGCTGGGACTAGTTGAGGATAAAGGGATGCTTGCCAATGAAGGTTGCAAGTGGGCTAAGAGGTTTCAACAGCATTTTTGAGAGAAACATGGTAAAATAAGGCAGAAGTAGCATAAAAAACATGAATAATGAAGTATGCTACTTATACTACTGTGGATAAAGTTCAGACTCAGTTGAATGAGTCAGCATAGGTGACTAATTTGACTAAGTGATCCATGTGGAAACAGATGGAATGCAATGGAAGTGGATAATGAGTAATATTTGCTGACAGAGAAGAAGTTCTGGAACAGAAGAAGTCTAAATGTTCCAAAATCTAACAAGGAATATGTTGAAGATGCATGAAGTCTGAAGCTACAAAGAAAGGAAGAAAAATAATGGACCAATCATAACATGCACTGGCCCTGGCAATATATAAGGGGTAGATATGGATAATCAAGTCTTTTCAGACTTAATTACTTTATACTTTGCAGTTTGCACCTTTTTAAATCTCAGCCCTTTCAAAGCTTAGCCTGTAGTTGCACAAGCCTCAAGCCTCTTCTAAGTCCTTCTTATTACTTTCCTCTTTAGTTGCTTCTCTTCAAAGTCTCCTTAGAAGTTTTTCCTTTGTATTCCTTCTTCTTTCTTAGTGTCTAGATTTAGTTTCTGGAATCCAGAATTATAATAGAGGGCAGTTAGCTTTATTATGGCTGAGTTGCCATCACAGGCAGTAAAGGCATTGATAGATGGTGCAGTTGATGCACCAGTATTCAAGTACATGGCACTAAAAGCATTTATTACAGTATTAGAAATGGAAAAAGGGTGTTATAACAATATTTTTCTTTTTGATTATAACATGGGATGGGTCACCTGACCCAGGGCTTAGGGTTAGCCTCATGCCTTAAGATCCAGCAGGGTTGTATTTATTTCTGTTACTTCTTTTTATTTCCATTTTTCTTTTCCATTTCTCAGAAGCAGGGTCCCTTGATGGTTTCCATCCAATCTTCTTTTCTTTTTGATCTTCACACCTCATGCATGGAAAGTTCTCATCAGGGTCTTGGTCTATACACAGGATATGGTACTTTATAAACTAGTCACTCCTCACATTGTACTCTTTAGCTTTGAGCACTTGTATTATACTTGTATTAACTTGTCACTTCCCTTATCAATTTCTCCTTTCATCAAGCTTGTGGCACTTCAATCTTGAGATGCATAACAAAGGGAAGTAATGCTTGACTTGGATAAAGGTAGTAATCTTATTCAGGGAGAAAGGAGCAGAGGATGCAGAGGAAGAGGAAGGCTTAGTAGAGAGGGCATGGATACAGGAGATAGAGGGCTTGTGTTTGAAATGATCAATGTTCATGAGAAACTTGCCAAATTCTAATTGATAGGCAAGGTTTTCAAGGGTAAATGACATTTGATAATAAATAACATCTAGCCCCATGTGTATAGCATCTGTGTTAACTTTGACAGAGCAATAAAGGAGGGTGGATGTAAGGTGGATATATTTGACCTCATAAAACAAGGTATAGAGTATCCAGTGGAAAGAATTTATATTGAGATGGGAGCTGATAGAGAGGGAGAGTCAAGAGTCAAAGATAAATGAGCAGGTAAGAATAAAGTAGTTGAAGAATCAGTCACCTAAATAAAGGACATAAGCAGTGATAGGAAGATTCACTGCATTAACAGTGTAGGTGGGGATAATAGGTTGGAGATCTGAGAAAGAGGCTGGAATAGGGCTGGACTGAATGTTGATGATGGTGGTGGGTTTGAAATCTAAGGTACAATAAGGGGGGAGATTACAAGATCTTTTATATGTAAAGATTCTATAAGAAAGGCTTAAGGAAAAAAAAAAAAACAGGAAAGGGATTAGTGGAGATTTCTATAGTATTAAAGAAGACTGTTATAATTTTTTACTGCTTTTCTTCTACTTCTTTTGATATATGTAATACTTTATATATATTGCATGGTTAAAGCTGTGCAATATCCAGGTAGTAATATAGTAGCTGAACCAGTGTCAAGTTTTCTTAGTGTTATAAACACTGCAAACACTGGCAGTCTTATCATGTGACTGTGGGACTCACTTGCCTAAACAAGATTAACCCTAGACATAGATTTGATTTTTTATAAGAGTATTTCCTACATATGGTATGGTTTTCATAATGTGGCAGATTTCAAGATGAGATTCAGATCTGTGATGCCAATAATATCTAATATCTTGATCTAGATTAGAATCTGATCTATGGCAGAGATCCAGATAGGATCTCCATGAACTTGTGATAACCATGCTATATTCATATCACTATTCCTGTGCACTTCTCTGTTATTCTTCCATATTCTTATGGTATGGCTTTTTTAATTCTTTCCTTGATTCATAAGGCCACTGCCTCACTTCTACCCTTTTCCCTATGCTTCTTTATTTATCAGCATGTGCATTTATTGCTACTGGTGTTCATAGATAGTAGTTACTAATCCTATACTAAGGCTATGTGCCTCTACTGCAATATATAAGAAATAGGGAAAGACTTGGGATTTCTCCAGTCTTGACCACCTTGTGTCTTTACTTCTCTTATCTCTTACATTCTTTAGTGCATTAGAATTAGTGTGATTTAAGCTGGAGATATCCTTATCCCTTGTCTGGACTTATTCTTTCCCTTCTTATCTAGTTTAGGGTTACTAGCATAAAAGCTCCCTTGTTGTTGTTTGATTGCAGTCACACATCAGTCCATGTTATATTTAGGAGGTACCCCAGTTGGTGCATAACATTTAGACTTGAGCACTTGTGCCACTAGTCTTCTCTAGCTTCTTATGGTCAGCTTTCTTAGTTTCTGAGCTCCTCTTGGGTCATATTCCTTTTACTCTTGCCCTAGCCCCTGTGTGGTTATTTTTTTCCCACATTCTGCCTGTTATAACTCTGGATCCCAGAGGCTAGACCTAGATGCTAGAAAAGAGGTGGAACATGAAAGGGAAACTCAAGAGAAGGCTCTGAAAAGGAGCAATCAAGGAGGGATCAATCAAGGAGGACTCAGAAGAAACTCATGCTCATGCAACTATGGGCTGAGCTCTAAAAGGGCCAGGATCCAAAGAAGTGCAAACTGCAGAGTACAAAGTAATTAAGTCTGAAAAGACTTGACTACCCATATCTGCCCCTTATATATGGCCCAGAGTGGCACATGGACCAAGTATAGGAAGCCTACCCTAGAATACTGCTAACTATGGATACCACTAGCAGTAAAAGCACACTATTAAATAGATAAAGGAAAAGCATAGAGCAGAGATAAAAAAGTAAAGCAATGGCCTTATATATTAAGGAAAGAAATGAAAGAGAAGATGAGAAGCCTCATAATGGAAGATCAGGGTCTTATATAAGGACAGGGATCTCTGCCACAGATATGATGAGATTGTAGATGCAGATTCAAGATCTGTTAAATCCATGGAGATAGCATTAAGATCCAGATTGGGAAGATCTATGGGCAGATCCTGGGAAGATCCCAGATTCTGAGTTATATGACCACTGACCATAAAAATACTCATAAGAAGTCTGACCATAGGCTATGGTTACCTGAATAGAAGTATGTCTCTCACAATTACATGAAGTGAAAGTGTAGTTGCATATAGATACATAATAATGCCTTTGTTATAGCTTTTTTTTGGCTTTTATTGCAAGCTGGAGTCATAACAGAGATAATATGGGCACAGATAGAGAATGGTTGATATAAGATATTGGTAAAGATGGTGGATATAGGGACAGTGGATGGTGAATTAGTGGCAAAGTCTGGAGTAAAGCAGGAATGATAGGTAAAGTTATATCATATGGCTAGTGATGGGATTTCTTGGAGTATTGGGTGCATTTTCATGTGGGTGAGGAAGCTGAGAATAGGGAAGAAAGAGAGCAAAGATGCTTATATGCATTAATAAGTTCAGCAGCATTGTAAAGATTGAACTTGGATTCCCATGAGTTTTCTTTGGCTAAGTAATCCTTTTATTAAATTAGAAAGAAGCAAAAGGAAGGTGAACTATGATGTTTTAATATTCACTTGACTTTATATTCTTCTTGACCTTCTATAGGATCCAGGGGTAGGATAGGGAAATTGCTTCTGTGAATGTTGTTTTTGTAATAGGGTGATAACAAGAAAGCATAGAAGATCAGATGGATCTTTCAGGAAGTGGGAAGGCAAAGGTGGTAGGTGATTGGGGATAGTGTCTTGATAATGGTAAAGGGACCATTGTATTTCAGAGTGAACTTGAGGTGGACAACAAAATGTTTGAGGTTTCTGGCTTCAAGCCAGACTTTAGATCCTTTGGCAAAAGGGGTAAATCTGGAGTGGATGTGGAATGCCATAGTCTGGCAGGTGAGATTATGGGCTGCAAGGATCTTGTCTCTAGCTGCAGTCAGATTTTTAATCTGTTAGCAACAGCAGGCATAAGAATCTTGGAGATCATCAAGGAAAGGACATGGGGTTTATATTCCATCATGAGATAGAACAATGATTAATTTGTGACAGAATGTGGGTGGCAGTTGTGAATAAATTCCACATGGGAGATTGGTTTAGCCCATTTGGAAGGATTTGCTTCACAGAAGATATGGAGGTAGATTTTAGGTTCCTGGTTAACTTATTTAGTTTCCTTATTGAATTGAAGATGGTATGCAGTAGATAAGGAGAGGTTATAGTTTAAAAGTTTATCAAGCTTCTTGAAAAAGGCAGAGGTGAACTGGGGGCCTTAGTTGGAGAAAATTTTGTTATAAAGATCAAATCATAGGTATATTTTATGAAAAAAGAGGGTGGCAATGTCCTTGGCTATGGTGGTTTTCTTGGTAGGACAGAGAATTACCCCCTTTGTAAGTCCATGGTTAACCATGATCAAGAGAGAGTTGTAGCTATTAGAGAGGGGAAGGTCAGTGATTAAGTTACAAGAGACCATTTGAAAGGGGCAGGTAGCAGTAAAGCAGATGAAAACGAGTGAAGGAGCAGAGGAATGGGTGTTAATCTTGTTTTGTTGACAGATGTTATGAATCTAGACCAACAGCAAGAGAAAACCACCTTGGGAGATGCCCCAAACTGGGAAGGACAAAAAAATGGTGGCCTAGAGGAGACACTAGAAAACAAGGTAAACAAGTGCTCTAGACTGGGAAACCAGTGTATGCCCTGCCCCTTTATATATTGCTATAAAGTGTGCATGGACCAGGCCATAAGAAATACATCAGGTAGCTGGTATACAGAGAACAATGATAAATAAGAAAATAGGGCAAAGGAAAACTAAATAGGAACCAATGGCAAACAGGAAATAATTAGTAAAGAAAGCAAGATAAAGGTAAGATATGACATTAGAGAACTAGGCCATAACATTAGGGAAAATCTAGGCTACAATGAGATAAAAGGCCATGCTACATAAGATTCAAAGGCTAGATCAGGCTAGATCTAACCACATGACATGATAAAATATAAGATAAGATAAGATAAGGTAAGATCAAAGAAAGTGGTCAAAAATAGTAAATAGTAAAAAAAAATTAGCTTAGGGTAAAAATAAAAAATAACCCCTAGGTAAGTAGTGCCAGTATATAACAACAGGTGGCACAACCTTCAATAAAGTGGTAAATGTAAGTAGCCATGCTGGGCCACCAGAAATCTTGTTTAACAATCTGGAGGGTTTTTAAATAGCCTGGGTAACCAGTAAGGAGATGGTTATGGCAGCAGCAAAGAATGAATTGGCAGAGAGATTCATCTGTGGGAACATGAACACAGTTATGGTAAGTAAGGAGGTTGTTACAGAGTTTCTAATCAATAACATATTTCTAAAGATCAGAAGACATGGGGTTATTCCATTTGTGAAGAAGGCAAAGACAGAGGGGGTTAGTTTCTATGTTTGCAGATATGGATGGTTAGAGTGGTGTCAATGATGCAGCAAAAGAGGTACTCAGGGAAGGCAGTAACTGCTGAGTTATCAGTGAAGTCAGGGGACAGAGGTCTGGAGGTCTGGGTGGTGAAAAAGGGCATTGAGATTAGAGAGGGCAGATTCAATGATATGATGGAGTTGGATATCAAAGTCAGTAAGATTGAGGAGCCAGTGGGCTTGGTGGCAGTTAAAGGTTTGAGGGGCATGGAATTATGTGAGGTTCTTGTGGTTAATGAAGACTTGAACAACATGAGAGAATCCCTGGAGATATTAGTACCAGGTTTTGAAAGGACAAATAATCACAAGAAGTTTGCAATTGTAGATATCATAGTTTTATTTGGTGAAGAAGAATGTCTGGGAGAGATAGAAGCAGGGGTGCCAGTCACTATTGACATCTGTCTGAAGGAGGATCCCACCAGATACATGGATAAAGGAATTAGTGGCAATGGCAAAGGAACAGGAGAGATTGGAAAGTTGGAAAATGGGTTGAAAAAGAAAGAGAGCTTTAAGAGAGTCAAATGATTCCTGGCAGGCTGGGGACCAGGACCAAGAAACCATCTTCTTGGTGAGATCAAAAAGGGGGCAGGTAATAGAGGAGTAGCTTGAGATAAATCATCTGTAGAAATGAGCAAAATCCAGAAAGAAACAAACATTCTCAACTTTCTGGGGGGTAGGTCATTTGGCAATACCATTGAGTTTGACTGGGTCCATGGTGAGTTCACCAGAGCAGACTACCATACCTAGATATTTAGCCTCAAAAGAGTTAAAGGTACATTTCTCCAGTTTAAGATCAAGATCAAGATCCACCATTTTTTAGAGAATGTAGAAAGTATGGGCTCTGTGGGTATTAGCATCAGAGAAGGAGATGAGGAGATTATGCATAGATATAATTAGCCATTCTTCTGCAATCATATTATGGAAGAAGTTATTTATGAAATGCTGGAAGATGGCAGGTGAGTTATTAAGACCAAAGAATATTACTGTAGGTTGAAAAAGGCCTTTGTGAGTAATAAGGCTGCTTTCCATTGATGTCTGTCTTTGATGCAGAAATTATTGTAGCTTCAATAAATATTGAATTTGTTGAAAAGCTTTGCTTTTTAAAGTTTGTTAACAAAGTTGAAAATAAGGGGAAGGGGATAGGTACTGTAAACAATATGTTTATTGAGATAGCAATAGTTCTAACAGGGGCAGAGTTTGCCATCCTTTTTTTGATAAAAAAGAAGAAGGCTTGGAGGGAGCTAAAAGAGTGGATTTTGCCTGCCAAAAGGTTTTCTTTGATGAATTCCTTGATAGCTAGTTGCTCTGGAGTAGATAAGGGGTAAACTTTCCCTATCTTGAGTAAAAAAGTGTCTTTGAGATTGATTTTATAATTGTAAGGTCTAAGTGGAGGAAGTTTATTCAAAACCTTGGAAGTATCTGAGAAAACAGCAGCATATTGTTAATATTCTGGAAAAAGAGTTATCTTTGATTTGACCATTTTAACTTTAATGGCAAGTTCCATAGTAATGGTAAGCTTTGCCATAGTTATAAAGATGAGGGGAAATGCAGAGTAGAAGTTGATGACATATAAGGAGTACCTGTTATATACTAGCACTACTTAGATAGGGGCTATTTTTCATTCTTACTCTAAGCTAAGTTTTCTTTACTATTTACTATCTTTAACTACTTTCTTTGATCTTATCTTATCTTATCTCTTATCTTATTATGCCATGAGGTTAGATCTAGCCTTTAAACCTCATGTAGCATAGCTTTTTACCTTATTGTAACCTAGACTTTTTCTAATATCATAGCCTAGCCCTCTGATGTCATATCTTATCTTTGCCTTGCTTTCTTTTACTAATTACTCCCTATTTGCCATTGGTTTCTATTTAGTTTCCCTTTACCCTATTTTCTTATTTATCATTGTTCTCTGTACACCAGCTATCTCACGTATTTCTCATGGCCTGGTCTATACACACTTTGTAGCAATATATAAAGGGGCAAGGGCATGCACTGGTTTTCCAGTCTAGACCACTTGTTTACTTGTTTACCTTGTTTCCTAGTGCCTTCTCTAGACTTCCATTCTTTTGTCCTTTCCAGTTTTGGGCATCTTCCAAGGTGGTTTCCTCTTGCTGTTGATCTAGATCCATAATAGTACCATTTGTAGAGATTGTTGTTGATAGAATACTCAGAAGATTTAGTATCAAGATAATAGACCAAGTGTTCATTGTCTGTTAAGGTAAACTCCCATACCTGATATTGTCAGAGGGAGGATTATGTGGTTGTGGAGTGATAGAGCTTCTTAGAGTGGTCTGAGAAGTTAAAAATGGTAAGTGAGTTGGCCATTCAGTTTACAGTGGGGTTTGTGGCTTAAAGCCATGGGAGTCCTAGAATAAGAATTTTTCTTCTGCATGCCATGACATGGCAAGAAACTGAGTAGATTACTTCTTTTAGTCAAAGAAGTATTATATATATGTGGATAATTTGACTCTTTTTGTTAAGAAATGAGTCTATGTTGCAGATATTGAGAGGGGTGGGAAGTTAGGTAGTAGGGATTTGTAGTGGGAGACAAACTCCTAGTTGATGCAATTGATTTGTGCTCTGCTATTGACCAAGGCAGATAAATCTACAACTAATTTCAGGTACATAGGAGAAAAGACTTGTACTGGGATTCTTATAGATTTTCTAAATGAGAACACAAGTACACATGTGCAGGAGAGAAAAAAAGCACTGTTATATTCTGCATTCTGGACTCTAATTCTGATTTAGCCCTTAGCTGTCCTTTATACTCTATACTAGCCAGTAAGCTATACTAGTTCTCAATTTCTTTTATATATCTCTGGCCTATTCACTACTACTTCATTTCACTACAGTTATGCTTGTGCTTTCCCTGCACTAGTAATACTACAGCTGCTCTAATCCTTTATTTCCTTTTCACTCTATTTTCATTTTAGCTTTTTCTTATTTTTAGTCACTTAGTACAACTTTGTTTCTACTTTATCCTCTCAGGGCTATTCCATTTCAACTCTGCACTTTCTCCTGCTCTTGTTTCTTTCTCTTTCCTGTTTTGACTCTTATATCTTCTTGCCATCTTTCAGTTTCAGTCTAATATGCCTTGATGCTGTCATTGCTAACATCTCCATTTGTCTCCAAGATATATTGGCATCTGCTTTTACTTCTGAGACAAATCCAGTCTCATCTCCCCTTCTTACTTAGATCTTTTTACTACTTTAGAACTATAAGTACTGTAACTCCTGTATAGTACTATAGTTCAAATATCAACAAAACCACCCCTGTCTTGATTTTGTCCTCACTCTGACTAAGCTTCCAAGCTTATTCTCTGAACCTTTGGTTTACTTCAGAGTAACTCCAGGCCTTAATGAAATTCTTAAGGAAATTCTAAGAGCTTGTTCTTATTATATCTAGGCTTAATGCTTCTTGTCTCACCTGTTCTTTATGTTAAGCCATAAGACTGCAATTTTCTCTTTCTCCAACCCCCTTATAAATCAGAACACTAAGTTATGTAAGAATGCACCATATAAAATAAAACCAAGTCCCATTTAACCAAGGACAGCTTCTCTTGACCTTCTGAAATCCCCAGAGCTATGTCTTTACCAACAGATTGAGTACCATTAGTATGCCCAACCCTGGAGTTTGTTCTGGAGCTCTTTCTTACTATTATCCTGAATTCTAATAGTACCTTGCATCTAGAATTTATCCCCTCTAGCTTTCCTACAGCCTAGCAGTATGCATGGTTTAGAAGATCCCTTAGCACCCTCAGAATTAGTCTGACAGTAGAGCAACTAGATTTGCTCAGTTCATTGACTTTAGCAGTTTTGACAGGCACCTTGCATAGAAAAGATACTCTAATTTATAAATCCAGTTCAACTCTTCCAATCATGGGTTCTTTGTTACTAATCTTTTTGATCTTGGCCAGTTCTTCTTTGGCAGTGACTTTCTTTATGATTTCCTGGTTTGTAGATTGGTTGAGTTGTTAACAAGTAGAAAGTGATTGTTTGGACAGGAGGCTGCATTGTGGACTGGTTTTCTGCATTAGAGATAGTGATCAAGCTTGAAGCATCATTCTTGTTCCTGGGATATTAGTTTACTTAGCTTAACTAAGTCTATGTTCATGACATTCAGGTTCTTTTCTACTCAAGAGATGATCAAAGAGTTACTAGTGAAATGGCTTCTTGCTATTCTTTCCTTGTGACTTGGATATGAATAATGGATATAAACTTAAAGACAAGCAATGGCTTTGAACTAGAGCCACTGAGAACTAGGCAAGAGAATAGAGGAGTCAAGGACTTGTATAATACTAAGAGCTCAAGTGCACAAAACTAAAGAAATCCAGCTTAAGCCAGCCCTTTATATATACTATAGGGATGCACACAGACCATGTACCTAAGGTCTGCCCTAAACTATGCTACAGTAAGCTAGCCAATAGCATAAAGAGAGCAAGTACCTTAGTAGTGCCTTATGGCAGCTGCCAGGTAATGACATTATGTTCTAGAATGTTCTAGACTGTAATATGTGAAGGTATGAAAGAGTAAAGATGTTATGCACCTCAAGAGTGCAATTCAAATACCAATGCAATACTGGTGAGTGACAGGCAACCTAAACAACAAGAGGGCTTTTAAGACTAGTGGCCCCAAACTAGGCTTGTGAATCTTAATGAGGAAAAGCCCAAGTTAACACAGTTAACACTAGCAACTAGTGCTTAGACCATAAGAAAAAAGGAGAAACCTAAGATAACATTGAAGTGCACAAGTGATCAAAACTGGAGAGACTCCAGGTTTTGCCCACCCTGTATATATATTGTCAGAAGGCATAGCCTTGACACAGGATAAGTAATCTATCATCTATGTAAACTAATAGCAGTTACCTCTTATATCTACTAAATATGGAATAGGGCATAGGGCAATGAGTAAGGTATAAGGCAGTGGCCTTGTGAATCTATTATGCACTGTTAAACAACAGTGCCAAATGCTCAGAAGGGAAAGAATAGAGTCTTTGAGTTAAACATGAGTAAGATTACAAGTGCTCAAAGCTAAGGGCTCTGAGATACTAAGGCTACAGTTTATATAGCCACAAATATTGCACACAGACCAAGTCCCTGATGGGAATCTTTCCATACATGTGGCATGGGGATTAAAAAGAAGAGAAGCCTAGGTGGGAACCATCAAAGGTCTGGCTTCTGGAATGGAAATAAAGTTGCAAAAATAAAAAGAAGCAATAAGGGTCAAGGCATGAGGCTAACCCTACACCCTAGGTCTTTAGACCTGTCACATGACCTGATAGATAAAGATTAGATAACCATGTGCTGAAGATAAGATAAGGTCACATGATCAGAAAAGAAAAAAGAGCATTATAACAGAATCAAGGAATATAAAAGAGAACCATACCATGAGAATATGGGAGAATGGAAGAGATGCTTGGGGTAAGTGGATATAAATATGGCATGGCAACTGTTATGGCTCCAGCCTAACATGGCGGTCTCACGTGACCATGGGAACTGTAGAGCATGTGATGTGACTGGTCATGTGCCAGAAGCATGTGATCGTGCAAATGAGTTGCCTTATTAAGGAAACCCTAGGCTAAGGCTAAGTCCTATATTTAGAGTATTCCCTGGCATAAGGTATTGGTCACATGATGTGGCAGATCTCAGATAAGATCTAGATCCTTCTGATGATATCTGATCTTTTGATCTAGATTAGGATCTGATCTGTGGTGGAGATCCAGATTGGATCTCCTCAGCCTTTAGGCAGCCATGCTGCATTCATTGATCTATTCCTGTGCCCTTCCATTCTACCCACATCCTCATGGTGTGGCTTCTCTTCCATTCCCTTCTCTAGATCCATGAGGCCACTGCCTCACTCCTCATTGCCACCCCATGTTCTCCCTCTCATCTATCTATTTAGGGGTAGGAGCTACTTTAGCTATTGGTGACCACAGATAGCATACTTTAGGGTAGACTTCCTGTACTTGGTCTGTGTGCAGACTTTCACAATATATAAGGCAGGGGGTGCAAGCTGGGTATTCCCCAGTCTTGCTCTCTTGACCTCTCAGCTAGATCCATAGTAGTGATCTAAGACCTGATCCAAGAAGGATCCCTCTTCAGCTCTCACTTCACTGTCTAGTTCTCTGGTTTATACAAAAGCCCAGGGTCTCACTCAAGGTTGCCTAGTTTGTAGCCACTAGCACAAAAGCTACACCAGTTTGAGGTTCTAGGAGCGTCCACCAAGAAGCAGTTTGAGTATCAAGGCAGAGTGGGTAGTATTCTGCTTCAGCAACCTTGAGGCCAAGAAGATCTATCTAGATCCATTAGATCAGATATCATTAATATCAATCTAAAATCTCATCTAAGATCTGGCCATATTACATGACTAATCTAATCTGAGGTGCCCCTGAATACCAATGTAAACTGGTAAGTAATAGAATCCTACAACAACAATAAAAAGAGGGCTTTTAGCTAGATGCCCCAGAACTAGGCAAAAAGAGTAATTGAGTAAAAACCCCCTATAGAACTAGATAATTGTACAAGAGGTTTAGACTGGGGAAATCCCAAGTCCTTACCATCCTATATATATATTCACTAGAGGCACAGCCCCAATACAGAATAACTAAAACTACTACCTATAATCACTAATAGCAGTAAGTACTCTTGCTTATAAATATAGAAGCATGAGGTAGAGAGTAGAGTAAGGCAGTGGCCTTATGGATCAAAAGATAAGGAAGAGAAGCACAAGAATGGATGTGTATAGTAAAGGTGGATTTGAATATGACCAGGTAGCCATAAGGCTAAGAAGATCCCTATTTGGATCTTTGCCACAGATTAATTCTAATTTAGATCCATTAAATCAAATATTATTGGCATTAATCTAGGTCTCATTTGAAATCTGCCACATCACATGATCAATACTAGAATGCAGGAAATACTCTGATAAGAACCAAATTCAAACCTAGGGTTAATCTTTTTTAGGCAAGTAAGTCTCATGATTACATGACAAAATTATTAATATTCTGCTAAGCATATAATACAAAGTGGGTGAAAATAAAGAAAAAGAAAAAAGAAAAAAGAAAAACTAGAGATCCAGATGTGAATTCTAGGGTTTTTATAACATAGCTCAGTAAGCTTAGCATAGTCAGAGGTTTCCTGGAAATTAATGGCTTTATCATACCAGGTCTTGATGGTATTAGGGATTTTGTTGAGATTTTAAATTTAGTGGAATAGCCAAAGAGAAATTCTGGCTTTATAGTAGGCAATTAAAATGCTGTTATTCTTGATATTGGCCAGAATCACATGGTTCTGGAACTCTGTGGTGTACTTAGTGAGGGAGGTGGTTATGTGCTCAGCAAACACTGACAGTCTCCTTACATAACCATGGGACTTTCCTGCCTTACAAGGATAAATCCTAGGCTTAGGTTTGATTTATTATATCAGAGTTATCCTTGCTTATGGGTTAGTCATGTAATATGGCTGGATCTCAGATAAAATCTTAGATTAATACCAATAACATCTGATCTAACAGATCTAGATTAGGATTGTATCTGTGGCAAAGATCTAAATAGATCTCCTCAGCCTTATGGTGACCATGCCTCATTTATATCTGCTGACCCTGAGCTTCCCTTCCATTCTCCCATATTCTCATGGTGTGATTCTCTTCTATTTCCCTTGATCTATGAGGCCACTACCTCATTTCTTACTTATGCCCTATGCTCTCTTACCTTATTTAGTAGATATGAGTAATTACTGCTATTGATGTCCACAGATAGTAGATTACTTATCCTGTGTAGAGGCTATGCCTCCTAGTAATATATATACAGAGTAGACAAGATGTTCTGCACTCCAAGAGTGCCAATCCAAATATTCACAAACACTGGTGAGTAACAGGCAAATAATACCAACAAGAGGGCTTTTAAGACTAGAGCTCCAGAACAAGGCTTGACAGAGATAAACCTGAGTTAACACTGAAGTGCTCAGATAAGGGAAGAAGAAAAAGGATGAATACTCAGGTTAACTCCACAGAGCCCAAGTAGATGGAGTAAGATACAAGAAGTGATTAAGACTGGAGAGACTCCAGATCTTGCCCACTCTGTATATATATTGCCAGGGAGACATAGCCTTGTACACAGGATAAGTAACCTACTATCTATGTAACCAATAGCAGTAACCTCTCATACCTTCTTAAATAGGAAACTGGGCATAGGGCATATGAGTAAGGAGTGAGGCAGTGGCCTCACAGGTCAAGAAATAGAGAAGAGAACCACAACCATAAGGATGTGGGAGAATGAAAGGTACTCAGGGTCAATGGATATGAATATGACATGGCAACCATAAGACTAAGAAGATCTATCTAGATCTCTGCCACAGATTAATCCTAATCTAGATCCTTGAGATCAGATGTCATTGGTATCAATCTAAGATCTCATTTGAGATCTGCCACATCACATGATCAACCCATGAGTGGGAAATACTCTGATATAATAAATCAAACCTAAGCCTAGAGTTTATCCTTGTAAGACAGGCAAGTTCCATGGTTATGTGAGTGAACCATCAGTGTTTGCTGAGTGCATAACACAAGACCTGGAGTCTCTCCAGTTTTGATCACTTGTATCTTACTCCTCTTACTTGGGCACTATAGTGTGGTATTAATCTGAATTACTCCTTTTCCTTGATTCCTCCTTATGGCATAAGCACTGGTCTTTAGTGTTAACTAGAGTTTCCCTATCAAGATTCATCAAGCTTAGTTTGGGGCCACTAGTTTCAAAAGCTCTCTTGTTGTTGTTGATAATCTGTCACTTACCAGTATTGCATAGTATTTGAACTGCACTCTTGTTGGTACATAACAGTGGTCCACTTATCTTTCTTGTTCTTTCACATCTTGTTATATTTTGAATCACTATGCCTACTATGTGACATCTCTGATGTAACTCTGGTTGGGGATTAACCCTAAGCTATGTGTTGGCTGGTTCCCATTTACCTTATTCTCTGTTTATCTAATAATACTTACAAATTATATATATATAATTCTGTGTCCATCTGACATAACGCCATAGTTTGTCTGGCCTTAT
Organism: Pulveroboletus aff. viridisquamosus; assembly: GCA_038088935.1. Lineage (NCBI taxonomy): Eukaryota > Fungi > Basidiomycota > Agaricomycetes > Boletales > Boletaceae > Pulveroboletus > Pulveroboletus aff. viridisquamosus. Next base: position 50,765 of record JBBPJW010000011.1, read on the forward strand.
TTCCTATTTCTTGCCCTTCTTGCTTATTCTCTGTTATCCTTTAGTTTCATCCTGGCATGACATTGTCAGTGTTATACCTGATATCTCCATTTGTATTCAGATTGCACTGATATTAGCTTTCAATTCTATGATAACTCCTGTCTCATCTTCTTTCCCTTGTTAGATAATCTGTTTCTTTAAGGTATAAGTACTATAGCTCTGTATTTTGCACCCCAGTTTGAATATTAATATAACTTAGTGCTTTCTCCCTATCTCTAACTCCTCTTCCAACCTTGTGAGCAGGCCATATGCCCTTATTCCTTTGAACCTAAGTCTCTACAACTTACTCCAACCCTTCAATCCCCTCCAAAATTTGAAGCACTGGGACTTGTGCAAAGGTACACCACATAAAGTAAAGCCAAGTCCTGTTTGACCATCTTTTCAGAGTGTTATTATGCAGCTAGTGAACACAATGGTCTCAAGCATGTGACCATGGGAACTTTAGAGCACATGATGTGAATGGTTGCATAGTCATGTGACTAGGAGCATGTAATTGTGCAAATAAGTATCCTTATAAGAATAACCCTAGGCTAAGGCTAAATCCTTTATATCAGAGTATTTCCCTGCACCAGATATTAGTTACATGATGTGGCAGATCTTAGATGAGACCCAGGTACAGTTTCCAATGACATCTGACCTCATGATTTACATTAAAATCTGCACCTGTGACAGAAATCCAGATTGAATCTCCTAGGCCTTGCTGCTGCCATGCCTTATTCATATATCTGATCCTGTGTATCTTTCCTTCTATTCTCCCACATCCTTATGATGTGGCTTCTCTTCCATTCTATTCCCTTGATCCATGAAGCCACTGCCTCACTCCTTATTTCTGCTCCATGCTTTTATCTTACTTTACATATTAGCTAAGTGGTTACTGCTATTGGTGTCCATAGATAGTAGATCTTAGAGTAGGCCTTCTATACTTGGTCTGTGCACAGATCCTGGCAATATATAAGGCAGGGGGTGTGAGCTGGGATTTTCCCAGTCTTGCTCTCTTGCTCTCTTAGCTGGTTATACAGGATAACTCTTTCCTGCTGGCTTTTGATTTATACAAGAGTAGTGATTTCATCCTTTCTCTATTTACCTAGTTAAAGGCCACTAGCTAAAAGCCTCACCAGTTTCCCATAGGTTTAGAAGCATTCACCAAGATAGCTCAAGTATTAAGGCAGGATGGGCAGAGCCTCATAATAAGTGTTCCAGAGTGAATCTAAAGTATACTCTCATTTAACAGTATATTTAAACTCATATTTGCACTTGTTTTCTATTACCATGACTATACATTGTAAGACCCACTCTCAGGCTACTGCTAAACCTTTTCTGAGCTTTGCAACCCAGCCATTACCAGGGTCCATTTCACAGGCCCTTTTAACCATAGCACAAGCTGAAGAAAATCTGGCTTATATATCTACCAATTATGACACCTTTTCTCTCAGAAATGACCTTACCAATAATAATTCCAATGCTCAAAAAGATGATTCTGAGCCACCCTCAGGCATTAAGCCCATTTCCACTAACATACTTGACAATCTTACTAGTGCTATTTGCGGCCTTGTCTACTTCTCTTACAAAACCTCCAAAACCTCATAAAGGACTAAAGTCTGAGAACTGGACCAGTTTGATGGAATTAATCCCCAGAAACTCCGGATTTTCCTTGTACAATGTGAATTAAATTTTTATGACTATTCCAAAGCTTTTGTCACTGATTGCTCAAAAGTTACCTATGCCCAGTTTTATTTTAAAGGAATACCATTAGAGTGGTTTGAACCTGACCCTTTCTTTATAGATGGTTCTAATCTACATCTGCTCTGAATGGACAGCTATAAAGAGTTTGTCCAAGAACTTCAGACCAATTTTGGACTGCATGATCTGGTCAAAGATGCTAAGCACCAGTTATATTAGCCAATAATAAAAGATGGCCAGCAAATCAACAAATATGTTGTTGAATTCAATAGGGTTGCTTTACAAGTCTAGGGTTATGGAGAAGGTACTCTCTGACACTATTTTTATAACAGCCTTCCTGATTGCATTAAGAATAATATTTCTCATGCCAGCAAGCCCCCTACTCTTCAGAAGCTTTGCCAACTTGCTTAGACCCTCAATGCCTGCTATTGAAAGCATAGATCTTAAATCAGCTGTCAAGAAAATTTGTCTAATCCTTCTAAGACCTTTGACAAACACTTTATTTCTTCCACTCCATCCTTTAGCTTTAAGAAGTCAAAGGCTAAATTGGCCAGTACCTCTAACTGTTATGCACTTAGCAGAACACTGCAGTCTTATCACATGACTGTGGGACTCCCTTGCCTAAACAAGGTTAACTCTAGGCAAAGATTTGATTTATTATCAGAGTATTCCCTGATGTCAGGAGATGGTCATGTGATGTGACAGATCTCAAGATAAGATCTAGATCAATGCCAATAATATCTGATCTTAAGAATCTAGATTAGAATCTGATTTGTGGCAGAGATCCTAGGGATCTTCTAGGCCTTATGATTGTCATGCCTCATGTATATCTGCTCTTTCTGCATCTTTCCTTCCATTCTTCCATATTCTTATGATATGATTCTCTTTTACTTCCCTTGATCTATGAGGCCACTACCTTACTCTACTCTATGCCCCATGCTTTTCTTATTTATCAGGCAAGAGTACTTACTGCTATTGATGCCCCTAGATAGTAGCATTAGTCATCCTGTAGTGGGGCTATGCCCCTAGTGAATATATATACAGGATAGAAAAGAGTTGGGGTTTTTCCCAGTCTTGACCACTTGTTATAACTCCCCTTCTCTTTCTTTTCCTTACTCTGGTATGCAAGTGCTGCAGCCTCCAAGCTATAGTCTTTCTTATCCCTTATCTCAACTCAAAGCCTAGTTAGGGACCACTAGTCTCAAAAGCCCTCTTATTGATTAATTACTGCTACTCATCAGTCTATGTCATATTAGAAAGGCACCTGATTAGTGCATAACACTAACTCTTCTAAACCTTCCATTTCTCTGAGACAAGACTTGTTATCCAAGCTAGAAAAAGATGGAAAACTCACAACTAAAGAATGCAAATGCCATTTCAACAATAATCTCTGCATGTTCTGTGGCACTACTGAGCACATGGCTAAAGACTGCCCTAAGTCTTTTTCCAGAATAGCCAAAGCTTGTACTGCAAAAACTTCTGCTCTGGAAGTCAAACTGAAGGCCATTCTCTTAGAGGCAAAAAAGTAGTCTGCAACCTCCAAGAATCTGCACAGACTGGAGGTTGCATTTGTTTTTTCTGTGCTTCACAGGAGATCAGACTTAATATGTCTGCTATTTCAGATTCTAGTTCACTTATACCTCTTGTTATTCTTGTTTCTTATGCCATTTCTCCATTTTTTACCCTGATTGATTCTGGTTTGTCAGATTGTTTCATAGACACCAAGTTAGTCAGTACCTTTAACCTATTCTGTTCCTTTATTGCAACTTGACTTTTTAATGGTACTTCTAATTCTATGATTATTAATACCATTAATCTCTCTGTACATTTTAAAACTGGTAATATTACTCCATTAACATGTTACGTCACTCCATTGAATAGATCTAGTTCTCTTGTTTTAGAACATAACTGGCTTGCACACCACAATCCATTGATTGACTGAATATTGAGCCATATCTTATTCTGCTCACTAGAATCAGACATGCCAATGCCTCTAAGCTTACCTCTGCAGCCTCCAGTTTCTCTGACCCATGCTAACTCCATATCCAATTCACCATATTCCTCTGATCTTAGACTTCTGTTGATCAAGCTACTTAGCTTGTCTGTATTCACATGTGCCTATAGTCTTGATGGCTTAGTCTCATTTTGCTTGCAACTTCATTACCTAAAGAATTATCTTTATTCCTTCTCTATTGCCCCTTCTGCAATTGATCTTTCTGGTGTTTTTCTGGAATATTATGAATTTGCTAATGTATTTAGTAAAAGCAAAGCTTCCATTCTTACTTCCCATTATAAGTTCAACTTAAAAATCAATCTGGAAGAAGATATCTCCCCACCTATTGACACTGCCTATTTTCTTTCACCCTCTGAGCTTAAAGCACTCAGAATCTTTCTAGATGAACATCTTGCTACTGGCTTTATCTGACCTTCTGCCTCTGCCCATACTGCCCCTGTTCTTTTTGTCTGAAAAAAAAAAAGGTTTACTCTGGCAATGCATTAACTTTCAGGGACTCAATAAGATCATAATATCCTCTTTCATGCATTTCTGACCTCCTGGATGCTCCAAGCCATGTGACTATCTATATCAAGCTTGATTTTTATCATGCTTACTGAAATGGCAACCTAGCTATCCTGCCTTGATACTTGAGTCTTCCTTGGTGGATGCTTCTAATCTATTCTTGATAACTGGTAGGGCATTTGCACTAGTGGCTCCTAACAAGGTGAATAGAGAATAGATAAGACCTGGGCCCTTATATAAACCCTAGCCAGCAGCACTAGTGAACTAGCCTGTATAACCAGTCTAGAGGTCAAGAGAGCAAGACTGGATTTCCCCAGCTTGCATTCCCTATCTTATATATTGCCAGGATCTGCACACAGACCAAGTACAGGAGACCTACCCTAAACTATGCTATCTATGGTCACCAATAGCACTACTGGCTCTATTAAATAGGAGAGGTAACTGCATGGAGTGGATATGAAGGAGTGATGCAGTGGCCTCATGGATCAAGGGATATAATGGAAGAGAACCACACCATGAGGATGTGGGAGAATGAAAAGCACACTGGTTCTCAGATATAAATGAGGCATGGCCACCATAAGGCTGAGGAGATTCCATCTGGATCTCTGCCACAGATCAGATCCTAATCTAGATTATAAGATCAGATATCATTGGAGACTGGATCTAGATATCATTGGAGACTGGATCTAGATCTCATCTTGAGATCTGCCACATCATGTGACTAATACCTGGTGCAGGGGAATACTCTAATATATAGGACTTAGCCTTAGCCTAGGGTTATCCTTGTAAGACAACTTGTTCACATAATCATGTGCTCCTGGTCACATGACTATGCAACCATTCACATCATGTGCTCTACAGTTCCCACAGTCATGTGCTGTGAACCATCATGTTTGCTTGATGTGTAACACTTACCATCTAGTTTGCATTTCTAAGGGCAACAAATGGAAGACCTCTTTCTGCATGTGCTATAACTCCTATGAGTGGCTATTTATGCCACTCAGCCTTACAAATGCTTCTGCAGCATTTCAGTGGTTCATTAATTTTATCTTCACTAATCTTTTTAATGTCTCTGTTATTATCTATCTGGACAATATCCTTATTTTTTCCACTGACTAAACTTCTTATACTGAGCATGTCTGCAAAGTCCTCTGCAGGCTCTGGAAACATGGCTTTTATGCCAAATCAGAGAAATGTGAATTTCATACTAACTTCATAAAGTATTTTGGCTATTAGCTCTCTCCTTCTGGGCTTATAATGTCCTTTGACAAAGTTAAGGCCATTTGGGATTGGCCTGAGCCTTACAAAGTTCAAGATATCCAATTTTTCCTCAGTTTTGCTAACTTCTACCACCATTTTATCTAAGTCTACTTCAAAATTGTAGTTTTCTTTACTTACCTCACTTGTAAGGCTATTCTCTGGAACTTTGACATCTCCTGCCATGCTGCTTTCCATTGCCTCAAAGATGCTTTTACCTTTTTCTCTATTCTTACCCATTGGATTTTGAATACTCCATTTATTGTTGAAACTAAAACCTCTGATTATGCTATTGCAGGTATTCTTTACTCTAATGTTCAGATAATGAAGTCTGCCCCATCATGTTCTATTTACACATACTCTTAGTGCCCAAACTCAACTATAACACTCATTACAAGAAACTTCTTACCATCTTTAAAGCATTTAAGATCTGACATTATTACCTTGAAGGTTCCAGTACTCCAGTTGATGTTGTCACCAATCATAAGAATCTTGAGTTTGCTATAACTAAGCTTCTGACCTGCCAGCAAGCCTGGTGGTCAGAATTCCTCTTCCAGTTCAATCTACTCATTCACTTTTGTCCAGGTCACCTTAATGCTAAGCCTAATACCTTGACTAGACAGTGGAACATCTATTCCAAAGAGAAGGATACCAACTATGCCTCCATCAATCTGCACAACCTTCAACCTGTTTTTATGCAAGAACAGCTTATTACTTTGCTCTGGGCTTTCTTCTTGGTTGCTCTGGTTTTCCAGTCTGCTACCCTCTTCAACCTGGAATTGCTTTATTGCAATATCCTTTTGGCTTTCCCATCTGACTCCCTTACCTCTGCTTAGCTCTTTGCCTTTCAATTACCTAATTCCCACTGATCTATTGACTCAGGAGATTTCCTACACTTGAATGATTGAATTTATGTTTCAAACATTTCTGATCTATATCTTTAAGTCCTCCACTTTAAGCATGACCACCTCTTATCTGGCAATTTTGGACAGAATTGAACCTTAGAGTTAATTTGTCATGATTATACCTGGCATAACATTCATGCTTTTGTTAAAGATAACATTTTCTCTTGTATAGCTTGTGCCTGCACCAAGATACCCTGCCATAAGCATTACAGCTTCCCAAAGCAGCATCCTATCCCAGAAAAGCCATGGAATCCCATCTCTATGGATTTTATCAAGCAACTTCTGCTGTCTTCCAGTTACTCTGCAATCCTTATTATTATAGATTGATTATTGAAGCAGTGCATCTTTATCTTTACAAATAATAAAGTGATCTCTCCAGAGCTTGCTAAACTATTCTTACTTCATGTTTTTTCCAAACACAGAGTTCCCTTTCATATTACCTCTAATTATGGTTCTGAGTTTGTGTCCCATTTCTTCTGCTCTTTGAGACAAGCCCTTGACATTCACCTTCAATTCATCTCTGGATACCACCCAGAAGGTAATGGTCAGACTGAGTAAATAAATTAGACCCTTAAGCAGTATCTATGTGTGTATTGCAAATACCAGCAGAACAACCAGTCTGAGCTTCTTTTACTTGTGGAGTTTGCTTACAACAATGCACCTAATGCTGCTACAGGTGTTTTTCCTTTCTTTGCTAATAAGGGTTGTTATCTGAATGTATCCATTCACCCAGAACATGATGTTACCTCTGCTTAAACTCAATAGTACACCATTGACCTCAACTTACTTCACAAATTCCTTCATAAAGAGATAGCTGCCACTCAGAAAAGGTACCAAGGTCCCACTAACACTCAATAATTTCCAGCACTGGACTTCAAAATAGATAACCATGTTAAATAAGGGCTTACCCTGGATTCACTCTGAAATACTCTGGAGTAATGGTTGAATGGGGCTTGGCTTTACCTTATATAATATGCCTTTGCAATAGTTCCAGTGCCCCAAATTTTAGAGGAAGTTAGAGAGTCAGAGTAAGTTATAGAGACTTGGATTCAGAGAGTAAGGGCATATGGCCTGCTTATGAGGTCAGGAAAGGAGTTAGAGACAAAGAAAGAGAGTACCAAGTTATGTTGATATTGAAACTGAGATACAAGATACAGAGCTATAGTACTTATACTATGGAGAAGTGAATTATTGAACAAGAGGAAGAAGATAAAACAGAAGTTGTCACAGAAGTGAAAGCAGGTGTTAGTGCAACCTGGATATAAATGGAGATGTTAGGTATGACACTGACAATATTATGCCAGGATAAAACTAAAAGATAAAATCAAAGGAAGATAGAGAATAAGTAAGAAGGGCAAGGGATAGGAAATAAGGCCAGAAGAACTATGAAGTTGTGTTAAAAGGACATGAAAGTATATATAAGGAATTTGTAAGTATCAAATTTGTAAGTATCATTAGATAGACAGAGAATAAGGAAAATGGAAACTAGTCAGAACATAGCTTAAGGGTAATCCCCAACAAGAGTTGTATTGAAGATATTGCAGGGTAGACATAGTGGTCCAGAATATAACAGACCAGATCTTCATTAAGGCTAAGTATTTCAGGTTTACTCAATCTTCTAAGAAACTTACTAAAAAAAACTTAGGACCTTACTCCATTATTGCTTAGGCAGGCTTCCTCTTTTTCACACTCTACCTTCCAGAGAACATGAAGTCTGTGCATTCAGTCTTTCATATCTCCCAATTAAAACCCTCTGTCTCCAATACCATCACTAATCACATTCAGCCACCACCACTACCAGTTAAAATTGATGGAGAACCAGAATTTGAGATCTCTGAGATCCTTAATTCAAAGATAGATTGCAGGCAATGAAACTACAAACTACTATATTTGGTTAAGTGATTAGGTTATGAAGATACTAATAAGAAAATCTCATGGCTCCTTACCACTAAATTAGATCACACTTTGGAAATCATTGAAGAGATCCATCTCTGTTATCTGGACAAACCCAGACTATCATATGCCTGACCCAATTGAGTTCATTGACCTAGTTACAAGGCCTACTATCTACTTAATGGTTACATTCTCCACTTCTATGTCCCCATTCCCCTTATTCTCTTCAACCTTTATGTCCAACTTTACCAACTCTTTCACAATCTCATTCACCTCTCTGTTTTCCAGCTTGCCCTCTAAGCCCCCCTTATCTTTTCTTCCTACTACCCAAGCTCTATCAAGGATGTCTTCTAGCTGTCCTATTAGCCAGTTCTAGTGCCTCATCTCTCACCATATCTTTTTACCCACCTTCTAAATCACTGCCTCTTGCAGGTGACAGTCCTCAGCAACCTGCCAGAAGCTATCCTCTATTTCTTTCAAATTTAACCTGCCCCTGGACTTCACTTCCTTCCCACTCTTCCTTCTCTACTTCTGCTCCAGTTTTTTTTGACCAAGGTAGTCACACCTTACCTTTGCCTCTATGCAGGCAAGGCATGATGTTAACTTGCCAGGGCCCACCTCACAGTTAAGTCCTCAGTTATTGCACCTCCAGCATACTGGAGCCTTCTCTGCCCTTTTCTTTCCATTGCCCTTACTTGTCCCCATCTGGGCTTGCCAAAGTTGCTCTATCTAGTGCATGATTAGTTTTTGGGGAGTATTAGCATGTTCTGTACTTACCCATCTATGGACCACCTCTGTAGCTTCCCACCTCTTTACCTTCTTAATCTGCTGCCTAGCAATCTTTTCAGCCACTCTTCAAGCCTCCTTTGCCTCTCTCCAAGCCTCTTTCTCTTTTCTTACCTTTACTCATTGTTTCCACTCAGCATACTTCGTATTACTAAGCTCTTCCTCATCCTCCATGCATTTCTCAAGATATATATTAGATCATGTGTAGATGTTAGTGAATGAAGATATGATAGAGAAGTTTTTGAGCTTTTTTATCAAAGCCTTAACCATTTTATGGTCTTGTGACCAACTAAAAACTCCAACACTTGCTCCAATTATGTACTAAATGAAGTTATGTGAGCCTATGGCCTTTAGAGGTTCAGGCCTTAAAAGGGGGATACTGTCATATTCAAGACCATTATGTCCACTTCATGACATCTCCAATATAACTCTGGTTGGAGATTACTCTTAAGCTATGTGCTGGCTAGTTCTTGTTTACCTTATTCTCTGTCTATCTAATAATACTTACAATTCCTTATATATACTTTCATGTTCTTCTAACACAACTCCATAGTTTGTCCAGCCTTATTTCCTGTTCCTTGCCCTCCTAACCCATTCTCTATCACTCTTTAGTTTTATCTTTCAGTTTCATTCTGGCATGACATTGTTAGTGTTATACCTGATATCTTTATTTACATTCAGGTTACATTAATACCAGCTTTTGTTTTTGAGACAACTCCTGTCTTATTTCCTTCTCCTTGTTAGATAATCCACTTCTTCATGGTATTGTCATATTCTGAAATGGGAGCTTCCCATTATATCCTTGGTACTCGTACACCTTGGTGGATGCTCCTTCCTAAGACCTTCCTTCTGTAGCTTTTGTTCTAGTGGTTACAACTAGGCAACGGTAGTTGGAGCCAGGGACTCTTGTATAAACCTGATGGCCAGGCAGTAAGTGAGAGCTGAAGAGGGATCCCCTAGGATCAGGTCTTAGATCACCACTGTAGGTTCTAGCCTAGAGGTCAAGAGAGCAAGACTAGGGAATACCCAGCTTGCACCCCCTGCCTTTTATATTGCCAGCCATGGTGCACAGACCATGTACAGGGGACCTACCCTAAGTATGCTATCTATGGATCACCAATAGTGTAAGGGGCTCATATCTCTAATAGATAGATAAAGGAATGCATAGGGTGTGAGGTAGGAGTGAGGCAGTGGCCTCATGGAAAGGGGATGTGGAATGGAAGAGGAAGCACTAGCTCTAAGAGGTGTGGCTGCCTGGTGGCCAAGGAGATCCCATCTGGATCTCTGCCACAGATCAGATCCTAATCTAGATCAAGAGATTAGATGTCATCAAATAGATCCAGATCTCATCTAGAGATCTGCCACATCATGACTAAGGTGTGCTTTAAGGAATACTCTGATATAGGAAATAGGACTTAGACCTTAGCCTAGGGTTTGCCTTATATGGCAACTTGTTCGCACAGTCATGTGCAACTGATCACATGACCAGCGCATCTCGTGCTCTACAGTTCCCATGGTCACATGAGACTGCTGTGTTAGGCTGGAGCTGTAACATATTCCATGCCTTCTGAGTCTACTTCTGTTTCCAATACAACTCTGGTCAACTCTAAGTTATATACCCTCTAGTTCCCTTACTTCCATTTCATTCTACCTAATAATACCTACAACTTTATATTTGTTAACTCTATGTCTTTCTGGTACTATATTGTAGCTACTCCATTATTTTCCTCCTGTTCCTGTTCCCTGCTTCTCTTTGCTTTTCCCTGCCACCTTTTCATTTTAGTCTGACAAGATTGGACATTGTTTTCTCTAACACCTCCATTTGTTTCTTAGATATCTAGACATCTGCTTTACTTCTGAGTTAATATCTGTCTCATATCACTACACTATTCTACTCTCCAAGGTATTTAAAATACTATAGCCTTGTATCTTATACCTGAGTCTGGATATCAACATTAATGACCCTATTGCCTCTAACAATTGTGCTTGATGCTGCTTTCTCTTCCTTAATCTAATATTATAGTTTCTCTGAGTCCAGTGCTCCCCCTGCCCTTCAACCCAACTCCAACCTCTTTGTAAATTGGAGTACCCAGTGCTAGCATAAGGGCACACCACATATAGTGAAGCCAAGCCCCACTTATTCCAGTGATACCTGGAGTATCCCCAGAAGTATGTCCCAAGTTATAATAGTATATTCAGACTTCTACTTGCACTAGTACTGCTATTATATCCACTTATGTTACTAGAGCTTACTTTAAGGCAATTATCAAGCAGTTCAGGAGCTTTTTGACTTGATATATCCTAAGTTTAGCATCACAGGCTCCTATTTCTCCATATTCTTCTACCTTTACTGCTTGCTTCATAGAAATTGAGAACAACTCAGTGATTCCCCCACCTCTACATACTCCTTCAAATTATGGTGATTCTCTGGAACCACCAGATAATTCCAGAAATGATTCTTCTAACAGTGACTCTGATATTCTGGAAGAAGTTTTTGACCTGTCCTCAGATAATGAGTTCATAACTCACAACACCCTCACTAATCTGGCCAGTGCTATTTGAGGTCTTGCTTGCTTATCCTGCAAAACCTCTGAGACCTCACAGCACATTAAGGTTTGTGAACCAGACCAGTTTGACAGAAAAGACCTCCAGAAGCTTCAATTTTTTCTTGCCCAATATGAGTTAAACTTCCAAGATTATTCCAAAGCCTTTGCTGCCAACTATGCCAAAGTCATCTATGCCCAGTCTTATCTCAAAGGCATGGTATTGAAATGATTCAAATCTGACCTCCTGCTTATAAAGGACCTTAATCTTTGTTCTTTATGGATAGACAAATATAAGGAGTTTGTCCAGGAACTTCAGACTAACTTTGGACCCCATAACCTGGTTGGAGATGCAGAGCATCAGCTGGACCAGTTGACTATGAAGAATGGTCAATAAATTAACAAATATGTAGTAGAATTTAATAGGATCACTTTTCAAGTCTGGAGTTATGGGGAAGATGCCCTCCATTATTATTTCTATAACAGTTTCCCAGATAACATCAAAGATGATATCTTTTACACCAGCAAACCTCCAACTCTTGACAAGCTTCACCAGCTTGCTCAGACCCTCAATGCTCATTATTAAAAGTGTAGATCAGAAATCAGTTACCAAGAAAAATTATCTTATCTGTCCAAATTATCTGACAAAACCTCTGCACCCTTCACTTCTTCCACTTCAGCCTCCAGTACTAAGAAGTCAAAGAATAAGTCAGCCAGTTTCTCTGGTTCCTCCAAGTCATCTGCTCTCTAGAAGCAAGATTTATTATTCAAGCTTGATAAAAATAGTAAACTCACATCTGAAAAACACCAGCATTGCCTAGAACACCACCTCTGCATGTTCTGTGGCACTGCCAGGCACATAGATAAGGACTGCTCTAGATCCACCTTCAAAGCATCCAAAGCTTGCACTGCCAAGATCTCTGCTCTGGAATCCAAACCAGAGGCCTCTGTCTCAGAGGTGAAGAAATTAGCCTGCAGCCTCCAAGACTCCACATGGGCTAGAGATTATGTTGGTCCTTCCCATGCCTCATAGGAGATCAGATGCAACATGTCCATTCTTTTCAATAATGCTTCACTAATGCCCCTTGTTACCCTTGTCTTACATGAAATTCCCCTATTTCCCATTCTAATTAACTCAGGTTCTTCAGATTGTTTTGTAAATACCAAGTTAGTTAGTACATATAGCTTCCCAACTTATTCTGTTTCTCTCTTGCAACTCTGACTTTTTGACAGCATCTCTAATTCTGTGATTACAAATGCCACTAACATTTCTGTTTGTTTTAAAACTGGTAATATTACTTCAATGACATTTTATGTTACTTTATTGGATGGATCTAGTTCTCTTATTTTTGAACACAACTGGCTTGCCTGTCACAATCCATTAATTGACTGGATATCAAGCCATATTTCATTTCACTCATCTAAATCAAACATGCCAATACCCTCAAGCTTATCTTCATAGCACCTGGTCTCCTTGACCTCTGCTAACTCTAAATCCAATTTACTGCATCACTCTAAATCCAAACCCCTGTTAATTGAGGTACTCAGCTCATTAGCCTTCATACATGCCTATAGCCTTGACAGCTCAGTCCCATTCTATTTGCAGCATCATCTCCTGTGTTATACTGCAAGACTTTGAGCAACTACACCTATGGCCTTGGTGTGCATTCCTGTTACTACTAGGGGTTCTGCTGAAGCCTAACCTTTGAAATAGAGGCTAGGAGAATTAGGCAAGAGGGATACTGAGTCAAGGGACTTGTAAAAACCTTAGAGGTTCAAGTGCACAAGACTGGAAATTCCAGCTTGGACTTGCACCCCTTTTGTACTATTGCATCTTGAGCACAGACCAGGAGAGTGTGCCTTGCCCTAAGTATTGTACAGTAAGCTGCCCAATGACAGAAAGAGAGTGAAAGTCTAGAAATACATGAGAAAAACAGATAATATAAGATTATAGGCCAAATATAAAGTGGTGAAGTGTGAAATGTGAAATAGTGAAGAAGTGACATGGTGACATGGTGAAGGGGTGAAATGGTCATGTAATGTGACAATGTGAAGAGTTGAAGAGAACTACAAAAGGATGAAAAATGAAACAAAAGGGAAAATGTGCATTATAACATACCTAATCATTTTTCTATGCAGCTGCTGATTTGGCATGCTCAGTTTCCCTGATGTGAGCTGGTCTTGATAAAACAGCATCTAAGAGGCAAGAAGGTAAGCATAAGGGAAGTGAAAAAGGAAAAAAAGAAGTTTAGTGAGTACTATGGAAGCAGCTCAAATGTTTCATGTAAAGTTCTTGTATAATATGACAGCTTGCAAATAATAATGCTTGGATTGTGGTTTCAGCTGGCCAGGGACAGAAATTGCATCTGTGAAAGGAGAAAATGAGAAATAAGAAGAGCAAAAATAGAAGAAAAACAAAATCAAGCTGTATTTGCAGCTTTTTACTTATAGCTTGTGTTTACTACATTCTACTCATATTTTGCTAATCTTCACATATTCTGTTGATACTATTTCTTTTTGAGGTCAAGGTGTTCTGACTTGATGCATGATAGAAAGCATAAAAATAAAGACCTGAGAAAAAAAAAGAAAAAAAAATCATTAGCATTATTCAAAACATTTGAGAATCTTGTCCAGCATGAATGCTGTGCAGTTGTAGCACTGTGCAGAGACATCATGGTCATCACAGTGCACATCTTGTACTGCTTGCCTGTTAATGCACTTGAAATATTAACAGAGAAGTTATTTTGCCACATTGGCCTTTTGCCTAGATACAATGGGTATGGCACAACAAAAGAGTGGGGTGAGTGGAGTGGTGAAAGCTTGAATATATTCTTGTGGAGGTCTTGGTGTTATGGGTACTCTGCCCATCCTAGCCTTGGTACTTGAGGCATTCTTGGTAAATGCTTCTATTATTAAACTGTAAGCAGAGCTTTTGTGCTAGTGGCCCCTAACTAGGCTGCTGAATAAAAGAGAGAAATATGGTGGTCCTGTGTAAAGCCTAAGCTCAGCAATTAGAGGAGCCCCTGACAGAAGAGAGCTCAATGGGATTTCATCTTGGAATGGTAAAGAAATTTAGTGGTTATTTGTATAATTTCATAGGTGATTAGCCTAAAGGACAAGTAGAGCAAGACTGGGGAAAACCCAGCTTGCATTCCCTGCCTTATATATTGCCAGGGCCCATGCATGAACCAAGTACAGGGAGCCTACCCTAATGACTACTATCTATGGACACCAATAGCAGTAAGACCTATATTAAATAGATAAGGGGAAAGCATGGGGTAGAAATGAGGAGTAAGGCAGTGGCCTCATGGATCAAGAAACTGAAATGAAAGAGGAACCACACCATGAGAATGTGGGAGAATGGAAGCATACAGAATCAGAGATATGAAAGAGGCATGGCCACTATAAGGCCAAGAAGATCCATCTGGATCTCTGCCACAGATCAGATGTTATTAGAGACTGTACCTGGATCTCATCTGAGATCTGCCACATCATGTGACTAATACCTAGTGCAGGGAAAATACTCTGATAATTAAAACTTAGCCTTAGTCTAGAGTTATCCTTATAAGGACACTCATTTATATGATCATGTGCTCCTGGTCACATGACTATGCAACCATTTACATCATATGCTCAACAGTTCCCATGGTTATGTGCTTGAGATTATTGTGTTTGCTAGCCATGTAATACTTGGGGTAATTTGGTTTGGCACACAAACAATATTAGTAGGAGATCTTACTAGAGATCTTACTAAGGATTGTAACTGAAAAGAAAGGGGTGATTGACAAAGACAAAATACTTCCTGTGTGAAAAATGCAATACAGTTGTTACATTTATAAGCTACGGTGTTGGTGGCCTCTGTATGTTTATTACAACAAGTGGCTTTCACAGTTAGTATAGCTTTATAGGGAAATGTGCAGTTACAAATATACTTCACATTACAATACTGGATCTTGGTGTATTTCAGGAATTTTTGATAAAGCAGAGATGAAGGCTGGGCAGGGAGATTGTGGATGACTTCTTGGTTGAGTCTTGAGGGAGTTGGCAATAAAAGAAGGAGAAAGAGGGATAACTATAGGCAATAGTGTTTTAGTTGTTCAGATAACTCACTGGTTATCATAACACCTGGCATGGGGTTTATCAGATCTTCTGAAGGATCTTGCTGACTTGGTGCCAGCAATGAAACAGGCAAGCATGATATTTGTAAATTCATCAGCTCACAAATAGATAATTGAATGTCAAAACTCAATAATAGCTAAAAACAAAACCAAAATAGAACTTCATGCTCTTTTTGCTCTTTTTTCCAGGGGCAAAGCTGTTATGATTGATCTGTTTATTTTCTTTCTTCTTGTCCTAGCTTTAGACTTCACATGTTTTTAATACTTTCTTGTTTCAGAATCTTTAGACTTCTTTTATTTAAGAATCCCTTGCTTAGTTAGTGGATCTTACTTATAGCCTGCTTCCATTGCACTCCATTCATTTCCACATGGATCATTTAGTCACTCTTAGTCATTTTCTCTGACTTATTCAACTAAGTCTTAACCTTATTCCAGTAGTATAAGTAGCATACTTTCTGTTACGCTCCTAGCTAACACGACGGTCAGCACATGACCGTGAGAACTGTTGAGTATGAGATGCGCTGGTCACATGATCAGTAGCACGTGATCGTGCGAACGAGTTGCCATATAAGGCATAACCCTAGACTAAGGCTAGTCCTTTATATCAGAGACATTCAGAGTATTCCCCGGCACAAAGGTATCGGTCACGTGATGTGGCAGATCTCAGATGGAGATCCAGATCTACTGATGACATCTGATCTAACAATCTAGATTAGGATTGATCTGTGGCAGAGATCCTAGATGGATCTCCTCAGCCTTCAGGCTGCCTTGCCACTTTCATTTGATCGTACTGGTGCACTTCCATTCCCCCACATCCTCATGGTGTGGGCTTCTCTTCTATTACTTCCCTTTACCGCGAGGCCACTGCCTCATCCTTCATTACCGCTCCATGCATTCCTATCTATTCAGAGATACAAGGTACTTAGGCTATTGGTGACCAAAGATAGCTAGATTAGGGTAGGCCCTTTGTAGTTGGTCCGTGCACTTGGATCAGCAATATATAAGGGCAGGGGTCAGGCTGGGGTCTCCTCAGTCTTGATCACTTGTGCCTCTTGTACAGTGTTATCTCTAGTACTCCCAGTCAGTCTGGAGCACTTGGATTAGTGTCTCCCTCGCACTGCTGGTTTCTTATAACATCTTGCACTTCTTAACCATAACCGACACCGTAACCAGAAGCCCCGACTAGGACCGAACGATACCATTTGCCACGTTTGCCAGACTGCCCGACCATAACCGAAACGGGACTGTAACACTTTCTCTCTCTTGTTTTTTTCACTACTTCTGCCTTATTCCACCTTACTTATCTCAAACATCACTGGAACTCTGAAGTCCCACTTGCAACTTTCATTGGCAAGTATCTTCCTTTTTTTTAACTAGTCCAGCATCCTAGTTTCATTCCCAACCTTCACTAAGGGACTATGGTACCATTTCTGTGTTTACATCATTACCTTTGTTTTTAGGCTAACTATTATCAAGCCTTTCCCTAAGCTCTAGCCTTTAAAGTCTATACCAGTCTCTACCCAGGCCTAGTGTAACAAAAGAAGTAGCATATCTAGCTGCAGCTACCATTGCTACAGTTTTGCCAAAATTTCATTCAAGATCTTCTTATTTCTCAATACCCTTTAGAGAGAGCCGAGATCTCAATCTGTGAAGGACCCCTTAGAATTTTTTGAAACAGAATATATCTCTAGTTACCACCTTAGCACCCTGAAAGAAGATTCTCCAGATCTCTTCCTTTTCTTTACTGAAAATCAAGAGCAAGATTGTGTCCTAGTGCACAAACTCTCTTTCTTCCTACAGATCCCTTGTGTTTCCACATTCCCCTCCCCCACTTCCACAAGGCAATGTCCTCTTTTCCATCTTTCCCCCTCTATTATCCCTGCCCCCACCATGTTCAATACCCCATCCCCCAACAAATTCATCAAGTTCTGCCTTGATACTTCTAAATACTTTAATGGAAACTGCTTTAAAGCAGAAGCTTGGCTGGATTCAGTCCAGTTCTACCTTTTCATCAATGCTGCAGTCTACAACTCAGATGAGAAGAAGATTACATTTACATTTATTCTCTCCTACATGATCAAAGGCCCCACTCTTTTCTGGGCAACCACATATCAAAAGATAAGCATTGCCAATATAATGGTCTCCATGGGGACCTTCAGCATGTTTGTCAAGGTGTTCAATGCCTCCTTTAAGAAACAAGATACCATTGCCTCCACTGTCCACTGACTGGCCAATACTCAGATGCATTAGAACAAGAAAGGTAAATAAATCCCCTTACTTACTGAATATATCATGGAATTCCAGAATCACATGGTTCTTGCCAACATCAAATATGACAATGTTCTTATTACTTACTATAAGGCTGAAGTCCCCCTCTGGCTATCTTGTCAGATCCAAAACTTCAACAAAATCTCCAGCATCATTGACAGATGGTATAACAAAGTCATCCACTTCCAAGGCATCTCCAACCATGCAAAGCTTATGAAACTCCACTGAAAGAACCCCAAGGCTCATGCCTGGACTCCCAGTATCCCCTTTACTATCCCTTGGGCTGAAAAAGACCCAAATATCACAGATATCAACTCAGTCAAGATTGGCAAACTAATCTCTTGCAAACAAGAATGATGCTTCAAGCTTAGCCTCTGTCTTCAATGCAGAAAACCCAGATATGATGCAGCACTGTGCCTATTACACATCTTGCACAACCACCACTTTTACATCATGTGATCATGGGAGATATACTCCTTTTCAGGTAACCCTAGCTTGAGGTCTGACTATTTATAAGTACCTTTACAGTCAGTGGTCATGTGACATGGAATCTGCCCTGAATCTTCCCTATCCAGGATCTAGATATATCTTCATGAATCTGATGAATCTTGGATCTCATCTATAATCCCATCACATGTGTGGCAGAGATCCCCATTCTCATGTTTACTCTAATCTTCCATTATAAGTCTTCCCTTCTTTGCCATTCCTTACCCTTGATCCATGAGGCCACTGCCTCACTTCTTCATATCTGCTCCATGCTTGTCCCTCTTTTATTTAATGGTGTGCCCTCACTGCTATTGGTGTCCATAGATAGTAGTAGTCTAGGGTAGGCTTAGTGTAGATGGTCTGTGCACCACCCTGTGCCATATATAAGGGGCAGGTATGGGTAGTCAAGTCTCTTCAGAATTAATCACTTTGTATTTTGCTTTAGACACTTCTTTGAATTCCAGCCCTTTCCAGGTCTAGTCCTCAGTTGCTCAAGTCTGAGTCTCTTCTGAGTTCTCCTTCATCAATCCCTCCTTGGTTGCTCCTCTCCAGAGTCTCCTCTAGGTTTTCTTTCATGTTCCTTTCTCTCACTCTTTATCTAGATCTAGCCTCTGGGATCCAAATTCATAACAGTGCCCCAATTTCTCCTTCTACCTCCAACTCCATTACCACCTTTGTCAAGAAATTTGTCAAGAAGGTCACTACAAAAGAAGAAACAACAAAGATAAAAGAGGTTAGTGACAAAAAATCCGAAGTAGAAAGTGTTGTGTTGGGTTTTTGAAGTGGAGCACCTCTTCTATACAAGGTACTTCTTCTCTTTTATGTACCCCTGTACTAGTATTCTTGTCTAGAAGGTCTATGAGAATCAATATACAAGTATTTTTCTCTGCATGCCTAAGATTAGTTGTAGATACCTCTGCTCTTGTCACAGTAAAGCACAAATCAATTGCATTGACTGGGAGTTCATCTTCCACCACAAGTTCCCCACTATCTGACTTTCTACTCCTCTCAACATCCACAATATCAACATCTCTCTAAACAAGAAGGGTCACATTACCCACAGGTGCACTATACTCCTTCAGTTAGAAGGGGTAATCTATTTGGTCTTCTGCCATGTCATGGCATGTGGCCAGAAAACCCTTAACTTAGCACTCTTATGGCTCCAAGCCACAAATCCCACCATAGACTGGATGGCAAACTCACTTTCCATCCCATTCTTCTTAGATTACTCCAAGGAGCTTTATTATTCTAAGGCTGCCCAGCCTTCTCTCTGACAACACACCATCAAGAATGTAACCATTCCCAATGATGAATATATCATCCACTACCTTAAAAGCAAGTTGCCAAATCAATGCATTGACAATGACCTCTGCAAGTGACATTCATCATGTGTTATTAACTCTTGCTCCATCTTTCTTTCCTTCATAATGGTAGCCAAACTTACCACCTCCACAGAGCTAGCAGTTGAAGCCAAGAAGGCTAAGTCCAAGACCACTCTGCCTCCTGAATATAAACAGTTTGCTGCTATTTTCTCAGATACTCCAAATACTCTAGACAAAATCCTGCTATCCAGGCCCTATGATCATAAGATTAACCTTAAAGATACCTTTGTTTTTAAAATAGGCAAGGTCTACCCCTTGTCTTCCCCAGAATGACAAGCAACTGAAGACTTTTTTGAGAAAAACCTCCATGCTGGCAAAATCCACCTCTCAAACTTCCTTCAAGCCTCTTTCTTCTTCTTTGTCAAGAAAAAGGGTGGAAAACTTTGTTCCTTCCAGGACTATAGGTATTTTAATGAACATACCATCCAAGATGCCTATTCTCTTCCTCTTATCTCTGATTTCATCAATAAATTCTAAAAAGCCAAAATCTTCATGAAGTTTGACATTTGATGGGAATATAACAATATTTGGATTAAAGATGGACATCAATGGAAAGTGGCTTTTATTACCCACAAAAGGCCTCTTTGATTTCATGGTGATGTTTTTTGGATTAAACAACTTACCTGCTACTTTCCAGCAATTTATAAATGACTTCTTTCACAATATAGTTGCTAAAGGATGGCTGGTCATTTACATGGATGAACTTCTGATTTCCTTCCCTGATGCAGACACCCACAGAATCTGCACCTCCCATGTTCTCCAATAGATGGCAGATCTCAATCTTTACCTCAAATTGAAGAAGTATACCTTTATCTTTTTGGAGGTCAAATACCTCAGTATGGTGGTTCATTCTGGTGAACTTGCCATTAACCCCAATAAACTCAATGGCATTGCCAAATGGCCAGTTCTCCAGAAATTCAAGGATGTCTGCTCCTTTCTGGGTTTTGCTAATTTTTATAGGTGATTTATTCCCAACTACTTATCCATTACCCACCTCCTCCTTGATCTTACCAAGAAGATGGCTTCTTGGTCCTGTACTTTAGTCTGCCAGAAATCCTTTAACTCCCTCAAAGCCCTCTTTCTCTCACAACCCATTTTTCAGCTTCTAGATCTTATCTGACCTTTCACCATTACCATGGACACCTCTGCCTGTGTGTTTCATAATATTCTCCTTCAGATAGATTTGAATAAAAACTGGCACCCCTGTTCCTATCTCTTCCAGACCTTTTCTGCTTTCAAGTAGAACTATGATATCTACAATCATGAACTTCTTGTGATTATCCATGCCCTCAAAGCTTGGTATCAATATCTCCAGGGCTCTTTCCATATTGTTTAGGCCTTTACTGTCCATAAAAACCTTACTTACTTTCATGCCTCCTAGACCCTTAACTGTCAACAAACCCACTGGCTGCTTGATCTTGCTAACTTTGACATCCAACTCCATCACATTGCTGGATCTTCCCTCACTGGCCCTGATGCTCTCTTCCATTACCCAGACCTCTGCCCTTCAGACCCTGTTGATAATACCTTGATTACTGCCCTGCCTAAATACCTCTTCTGTTGTATAATTGACATTATTCTCTTTATATATATCTGCAAGCATATAGAAACTAATCCCCTTTGACTGTCCCTCCTATACAAGTGGGATGACCCCATGTATTATGAGCTTCATAAATGTGTCACTGACTGGAAGTTGTGTGACAACCTTCTTACCTGCCAGAATCACATCTATGTCCCCACTGATAAATCCTTCTATTAGTCCATTCTCTGCCAATGCTGTTATTACCCTTTAGCTGGCCATTCCAGCTACCTTAAAATCCTTCAAATCATTAAAACTGAGTTCTAGTGGCCTGACATGGCCACTTATGCCCACTGTTTTATTAAAGGTTGTGCCACCTGTCAATAAAACAAAGTAAATACCCACCTCTTTATCCCTGCTTTCTCTCCCATCCAATCCACTGCCACCTGCCCCTTCCAAATGGTCTCCTGTGACCTTATCACCAACTTCCCTTTCTCTAACAGCTATAATTCCTTACTGGTCATGGTTGACCATGGGCTTATGAAGGGAGTAATTCTATGCCCCACCAAGAAAACCACCACCATCAAGGAAATTACTACCCTCTTTTTTCACAAAGTATACCTGCAATTTGGTCTTTATAACAAGATTATCTTGAATAGAGGCCCTTAGTTCATCTCTGCCTTCACCAAAGAGCTCAGTAAACTCCTCAACTATAATCTCTTCCTCTCTACCACATACCATCTGTTATGGTACCAATCCAACATGATGGTCAGCATGTGACCATGAGAGCTGTAGAGAATGTGATGCAACTGGTCATGTGCCAGGAGCATGTGATTGTGTGAATAAGTAATCTAATAAGGTTAACCCTAGGCTAAGGCTAAGTCCTTATATCAGAGTATTCCCCTGGCATATAGGTATTGGTCACATGATGTGGCAGATCTCAGATGAGATCCAGATCTCTCCAATGATATCTGATCTCTTGATCTAGATTAGGATCTGATCTGTGGCAGAGATCCAGATTGGATCTCCTTAGCCTTATGGTGGCCATGCCCATCTCATTGATTGGTATCTGTGCTCTTCCATTCCTTCCACATCCTCATGGTGTGGCTTCTCTTCCATTCCCTTTCCTAGATCCATAAGGCCACTGCCTCACTTCTTATTGCCACCCCATGCATCTATTCATATATCTATTTAGAGGTAGGAGCTACTTTAGCTATTGGTGTCCACAGATAGCACACTTTAGGGTAGATCTCCTGTACATGGTCTGTGCACAGACCTTGACAATATATAAGGCAGGGGGTGCAAGCTGGGGAAACCCAGTCTTGCTCTCTTGACCTCTAGCCTAGATCTACAGCCTTGATCTAAGAGCTTGATCCAAGAAGGATTCCCTCTCAGCTCTCATTCACTGTCTAAGCTTTCTGGTTTATACAAGGGCCCAGGAACTCATTCCTTTCTCTTTGCCTAGTTTTGGGCCACTAGCACAAAAGCCCAAGCAGTTATCAAGGATAGGAAGGAGCGTCCACCAAGATCAACTCAAGTATCAAGGAAGAACAGGTAGTTACCCATTTTACCATCCCCAATCTAATTGGAAAACTGAACAAGTTAACCAGAAACTTAAAACTTACCTCTATATCTTCTATGAAGCAAACTCCTTCAAATGGGCAGAATAAATCTTTTGTGCAGAATTTGTCCACAACTGCTGCTCCCATTCCATCACCAACCATTCTCCATTCTATCTTATAATTGGATATAAACTCCACACCCTCTCTTCAGTAATTTCTAAGTCCCTTATGCCTGCAGTCACTGACAGATTAAAAAACCTGATATAAGCTAGAGATAAAGCCCTTGTGGCCCATGACCTTGCCCACCAAACTATGGCATCTCACATTTGTTCTAAGTTTACCCCTTTTTCCAAAGGGGCTAAAGTCTAACTAGAAGCCAGAAACCTCAAATGCTTCATTGTTAATTTCAAATTCACATCTAAACTCAAAGGACCTTTCACTATTACAGAAGTACTATCTCCCATCACATACTGCCTTCATCTTTCCACTTTCTGAAAGATCCATCTGATCTTTTATGCTTTACTATTATTACCTTATCATAAAAATGACACTCATGGGAAAAACTTCCCAGCCCCACCCCTGAACCTTATAAAAGATCAAGAAGAATATAAAGTTGAGTAGATATTAAAACATCATGGCCCACCTTCCATCCACTCCTTCCTGATCCAATAAAAGAATTACTTTACTAAAAAAGACTTGTGGAAATCCAAGACTAACCTCTGCAATGCCTCCAAACTTGTTAAGGCATATAAATGTCATCATTTTCTTCCTCCTTTATCCTCTGCCCCCCCATGTCCTCAAAAAACCCCTCAGAAACTCAAGCCTTTCAAGAAATTCTGTCACTAAATCATGTCCTATAACTTCACTTATTGCTTATGCTTTATACCAGACTTTACCACTGACCCTGCCCCAACCACTGCCTTTACCACTGAATCCTCAAACAACACCATTCACCAACCATTCTCTGTCCATGCCCATATTAACTTAGAATATACCATAGAAATTTCTGCTGACCTCTTCTTCATTTCTTTCCCTTGAGTCTCTCTTATAGAATTCCTCTACCCTAGTGACCTTATAACCTTTCTTCTATTATGTACCTTAGACTCAAAACCAATGACCCTTGCAAATACCCAATCTAGCCCCATTCCTATTCCTTTCCCTGCCCTTTAACCAAACTCACCCCCTCTTGTTATTGATCTCTCCTTCCTTAACCTTGCTGAATCCCTTACCATTACTGCAGTAGACCTTCCCATTACTGCCCATATCTTCCACCGTGGGGATTACTCCCCCAATTATTCCACCCTAGTCCACTCATTTATCTTTGACTCCCATCTCTTCTTGTCCATTAGATCTCATCTCAATATGAACTTCCTCCTATAAGCCCTCTATATGCTTTATTATCAAGTGGAACACATTCATCTCACTTCTACCCTTCTTCATCATTTCACTGAGTTCAATGTGGATATCATGTGCACTAGGCTGGATGTCATTCACCACCAGATATCTTTTGTCCTTGACAATCTAGCCTATTAGCTCAAGTTTGGCAAATTTCTTGCTAATATACATCAATTCAAACATGAATCCTTATAGCTCAATACCATCCCCTTCTACCATTTCCTCCTCTCCATCTGCATCATTCTTTTCCCTCTTCCCTGAGAAGGTTGCTACCATTACTCACATAGAACACTGGTGAACCAGCCACCATGGCCAAGCCTTCCTTTTCCCCTCCCACCCCCATTATCATGACAGGTGTTTTCAATGTCATGTCCTGGGACACTAGTGCATTAACTGCACTGTCTATTAGTGCCCCATGTGTTTCCAATGGTAGCCTGGCCATAACCAGGCTCACTGCCCTCTTTACCACACTTTATCTTGGAAATCCTCTTTATTTTTTTCATGTAGCTTCTCCTCCTCCTAGTAGTCCTCCTGTGGCTTCTCCCATGGCTTCTCTCATTCTTGGCAATCACATGGTTTCCACCACCACATTCCTCCATCTCTTCCACCCCCTCCACCTTTATACTACACTGATGATAATAATGTTATTGATAAAGTCAGCTGGGGTAACATCATGGGCTTCCCTGCCCCTTCTTTGTAGGCTGTTTAAATGTTAAACTGGGTCATTGAATGTACTGGGGGGATAATATTATAATTAGTCTGTTTATTTTCTTTCTCCTTGTCCTAGCTTCAGACTTCACATGTCTTTGATACTTTCTTGTTTCAGAATCTTCAGACTTCTTTCATTTCAGAACCTCTTTCTCAGTCAGTGGATCTTACTTATAGCCTGCTTCCATTGCACTCCATTCATTTTCACATGGATCACTTAGTCACTCTTAGTCATTTTCTCTGACTTATTCAAATGGGTCTTAACCTTATTCCAGTAGTATAAGTAGCATACTTTCTGTCTCTTGTTTCTTACACTACTTCTGCCTTATTCCACCTTACTCATCTCAAACATCACTGGAACTCTAAAGTACCACTTGCTACTTTCATTGGCAAGTATCTCCCTTGTTCTTAACTAGTCCAGTGTTCTAGTTTTGTCCCCAACCTTCACTGAGGGACTACAGTGCCACCTCTACATTCATACCATTGATACCTTGTGCAGGGGAATACTCTGATATAAAGGACTTAGCCTTAGCCTAGGGTTATTCTTATAAGGCAACTCATTTGCATAATTATATGCTCCTGCTCACATGACTATGCAACCATTTGCATCATATGCTGTGAACTGTCATGTTTGCTAGTCACATAATAGTCTATGCTGGTGACCTGGCCATAATTAGGCTAACTGCCCTCTTTGTCAACCTTTACCTTAATACTCCTTCTTTTTCTCTGCTTTTTTTTGCTTTTCTCACAGATTTTCCCATGAATCCTCTTGAGATTTCTTCCAGTCCCACTGCTTACATGATTTCTACCACCATGCTTCCCCATCTCTTTTATCTCCTCCATCTTCTTATTATACTAATGATAATAATGTCATTGATCCCATTGGATAGGCAAACATTACTGGATTCCCTACCCCCTTCTTTTAGATATCATTTGTGTTTAAATAAGTCATTAAATGTACTGGGGGGATAATATTATGATTGATCTATTTTTTTTCTCATTCTCCTGTTTTAGCTTTAGACTTCATGCATTTCTGATACTTTCTTGTTATATTCTAGAACCTTTAGACTTCTCTTGTTTCAGAACATTTTTTTACTTGTGTCATATTTTGAACCACCATGTCCACTTTGTGATATCTCTGATGCAACTCCAGTTGAAAATTACCCATAAGCTACATGCTGGCTAGTTTCTATTTCCTGTTTTTGTTATAATTTATTTTCTCTTTTTTTCTTTATTTTACCCACTTTGTACTTTTACTTTTACTCTTCACATGTCACATCACATAACTGTGGTAACCCTTATCCTTTCACCATTTTCACTCTTTCACATGTCATAGTCTAGACTGCTCTAGACCATAATGTCATAGCCTTGTAGTTACCATGAGGTACTACTAAGGTACTTGCTATCTTTATGTCATTGATTAGCTTACTGTATTATAGTTTAGGGCAGACTATAAAGACATGGTCTGTGCACATACCTGTAGCATATATAAAGGGCTAGCTCAAGCTGAGTTTCTCCAGTCTTGTGCACTTGAGCTCTAGCTTTATACAAGGCCTTAACTCTTCTATTTCTTTGTCTAGTTCTCAGTGGCTTTAAGTCAAAAGCCATTGCTAGTTGTTTGCATCCATCCATTTCAGTATCAAGCCATAAGAATAGGATAGCTGCTGCTGTTTCAGCCCTTCTTTACACTAAACACTAGTGAATAGAAAACTATGGCCATACTATCTGAAATGCATGGGCAAATGTGTTAAACTTAAAAGCTAGAAAGTAACTGGGACTACTACACTAGAGGGTGCTCAAATGACTAGAGTTGACTTTGACTAGGTCAACTAGGACTAGGCAAGAGAAAGAATAAGAATCAAGTGACTTATATAAAGTGGTAAAGCTCAGGTGTACAAGACTGGGAAATCTAGGCTATGAACTGAGCCTTTATATATTGTACAAGAGTGTGCACAGACCATGTAAGTCTGGCCTACCCTAAACTACTGCTTAATTAGCCAACCAATGACAAAAGAGAAGTATCTGACTAAAAACATTATATGCTAATCATAAGGCATGATATTATAGTCTAGACCAGTCTAGACCATGACTGTGTGAAGAGATGAAAATGTGAAATAGTAAAAAGGTAAGGGTTCTCAGGGTCATGTGATATGACATGTGAAGAGTCAAAAAAATTAAAAAGATGGTAAAAATGAAAAAACATTATAATACTATTCTTTTCTTTACCCATTCTTGACTTTGTGATGGCTGCTTTTACTGCCATGCTCTTGGCCATTAATGAATCAATTGCCCCTATTATTAGTGCCTCACCTGTCTCTGCTGGTAACCTGGCTATAATCATGCTTACTGCCCACTTTGCCACCCTGTCCCTTAATCCTCCTCTTTCTTATCTTTGCAGTTCTCATGTTCTTTCCATTATAACACCTGTTACATTGCATAGTATGCTCCCATGTTTTATTCACCTTCTTCACCTTCATATTACTTTGACTATAACAATAATGTTATTGATAATATTGGCTGGGCCAATATTACTGGGTCTCCTGCAGCCTTTGATTGATTGTCTGAATGGCTCTTTAGATCTACTAAGAGGATATTATTACAATTACTTTATTTTTTTCCTTAACTACCTTTGTTATAATACACTTTTTATTTCTCTTTATTTTTCTCATTTTTTCACTATCTTTTTTACCCTTCACATTGTCACATCACATGACCCTGGTTACTCTAACCATTTCACTCTTTCATACCTTTATATGTCACACCTTCATATCTTTTCTCTTTCACATATTACAGATCTTGACTAATCTAGGCTATGATATCATGCCTTATTGTAGTCCTATGCTTTGCCTTATGTATTTCTAGGTCCCTACTCCCTTTATGCCATTGGATGGCTTACTGTACATTAGTTTTGGGAAGGCCACACTTATATGGTCTATGTACACTCCTATAGCATATATAAGAGCCTCTGTTCAAGCCTGGATTTTTCCAGTCTTGCACACTTAAGCCTTGTGCTTTATACAAGTTCTTGACACTTTATTTCTATTCCTCTTGCCTAGTTCTTTGGTCTCTAGTTCAAGGACCTCTCAGCACAAGCCTTTAGCCCTCAGTTGTTTTAGTAATGCAATAGTCATATTTTAATCTTATTCTAGCTTTAGACTTCTTAATTAATAAGCTTTCTTGTTATGATTCAGATACTTTACTCTTCTAGACCTTTCAAACCACTTGACTTAGTAACTATTACTTATAATTCATTTTTTTCATACTAACTATTTTGTTTCCAATTCTTTAGAATTTCTTCATTTTTCATCTGTTTTCACATAGACATTTAGTTATCATCTTTGACTTATCTAGTAGAGCTAAAACCTAGTTTACTTGTACTATAAAGTAGCATACTTTACCTTCTATTTTTTTATGCTACTTCTACCTTGACTTCCATTATATCTTGTTTCTTACCTTGTACCTTGAACCCTTGAATATATCTTGGGCCACCTTGACCTCTTATTATCTTGTACCTTAGAGAACTATCCTTGATTTTCAACCATTTAGTTAAAGCCTTGACTTAGCAGAATCTAGAAGAATTCTACAAGATCTATGTTAGTCTCTATCTGGGCCTATTATAATACTCCCCACCTGATTCCCCACCTTCCTTACTGCCACTGCCAGCAGGCAATAACCCTCTGTTATGCATGCCAAGTGAAATGGTATCTACAATCCTGCCTTAATACTCAAGACTTCCTTGGTGGCACTTCTATCCTATTCTAGATAACTGGTAGAGCTTTTATGCTAGTGGCCCCTAACTAGGCAATGAAGAGAGAGAATAAGTTCCTGGGCCCTTGTATAAACCCTAGCCAGCAGCACTGAGTATTTAGCCTGTATAATCAGCCTAGAGGTCAAGAGAGCAAGACTGGGTTTTTCAAGCTTGCACCCCCTGCCTTATATATTGCCTGGGTCTGTGCACAGACCAAGTACAGGGAGCCTACCCTAACCTATGCTATCTATGGACACCAATAGCACTACTGGCTCTATTAAATAGGAGAGGAGAATGCATGGGGCAGATATAAGGAGTGAGGCAGTGGCCTCATGGATCAAGGGATATAATGGAAGAGAACCACACCATGAGGATGTGGGAGAATGGAAGGCACACTGGTATTGATCTATAAATGAGGCATGGCCACCATAAGGCTAAGGAGATTCAATCTGGATCTCTGCCACAGATCAGATATTATTGGAGACTGGATCTTGATCCCATCTAAGATCTGCCACATCTTGTGACTAATACCTTGTGCAGGGAAATACTCTGATAATAAGGACTTAGCCTTAGCCTAGGGTTATTCTTATAAGGCAACTCATTTGCACAATCACATGCTCCTGGTCACATGACTATGCAACCATTTGCATTATGTGCTCAACAGTTCTCATGGTCACATGCTGTGAACCATCATATTCACTAGATGTGTAACACCAAGATTGACATGCCACTAACTTACAAAGAAAAAAAGACAAAGGATAAGAGGAGCTAGAGTTAACATCTGGTAGATACAAGTGCTCAAAGCTGAAGGCTTTAAGATGATAATTCTATAGTATTTATATGTTACAGGAGTATGCATGGACCAAGTCTCTGATGGAAATGTTTCCATACATGTGGCACAGAGATCAAAAAGAAAAGAAGTGTTTTCTGGGAACCATCAAAGATCCAGCTTCTAAAATTGAAAGAGAATCAAAGAAAAAGCAAAAATGAAGCTAACTCTGCAGAGTCTGAAGGCATGAAGCTAACCCTATGCCCTCAGTCATGTAACCTGTCATGTGACCTGATAATATAAAAGATTAGATAACCACATGGGAAAATAAGATAAAGTCACATGATTCAAAAAATGAAAAAATGCATTATAATACCCTCTGCCACCTGCTTGGTGCTTCTTTTCATCCTCTCTGAGTGTCTTCTTTACAGGCCACTTCTCCTCTGTATTCCTCTGCTGCCACTATTGCACTGTCTTCTTCTTCCCAGAGTACTCATACTTTACCTTCACCTCTTGGCAGATAAGGCACAATGTGGACTTTTTCACATCCACCTCACACTCCAGCTTTCTATTATGATTTTCCTTAGTTTCTTCATTTTCAGAACATTTTACAGTACTCTGAACCTTATTTGCAATTGCCATTGAAAATCTTACAAAGCATGTTTTATATTCATATTTCATATTCCTAATGTGCTTTATCAGCATACCCCTTTTCTCACTAATTCTATATAAATCCCATTTTTTCTTTAGGCCAACAATAGCTAACCTGTAGTATAAAGTAGCATATTTTACTTCTTATCTTCTTACACTATTTCTCCCTTTCCATACCCTGTACCTGTATATTTAGGGTTTCCTAATATTACTAGCAGTAACCAGTCTGCTTTCTGCCTGTATAAGTATCCCAGGCCACCTTTTATCAATGATCTAGCAAGGATAGGTTATCTTGTTACCTTTGTCCTCTGCAAACCTTTGTATACCTTATCAAAGAGCTA
The DNA here is from genome assembly GCA_038088935.1 of Pulveroboletus aff. viridisquamosus. Lineage (NCBI taxonomy): Eukaryota > Fungi > Basidiomycota > Agaricomycetes > Boletales > Boletaceae > Pulveroboletus > Pulveroboletus aff. viridisquamosus. Next base: position 81,333 of record JBBPJW010000011.1, read on the forward strand.
TACCTATTTCTATCCAGACCAGACATAACAAAAGAAATAGCATCATTAACCTAGTATGGGTACTATTACTGTACTAACTGCCAACATAACACTCTCATGTTTACTGTCAAACCACTCAAATTCTTTGTCTTACCCACAAGATGCTCTAGACAAGCTCTTTGATACTTCTATAACTTTGCAACAGGATCACAATGCCATTTATGACTTGGCACATAATCTCTTCTCACTTATCCTTTTTTACCAATCAACCTTATTTATGCCAACCTCTGTAAATCACCATAGGTGAAATGGCAAGCAGCTGTCCTGTCCTCATGTCTCATGCTTGTCCAGTGAACACTTTTCCTAAGAGCTGTGGTTTTTAACTAGACCACAGGGAACTAGGCAAGAGTGGAAAGAGAGAAAAGTCAAGTGCCTTGTATAAAGCCCTAGAGCTCAAGTACACAAGACTAGGGAATCCCAGCTTGCACCAGCCCTTTATATATGATACAAAAGTGTGCACAGACCATGTAACTAGCCTGGCCCTAACTATAGCTACAGGAAGCCGGCCAATGGCAATAAAGGAGTAAGTACCTTAGCAGTTCCTCATGGGATCTGCCAGATAATGATGTCATGGTCTAGAATGTGAAATTGTGAAGATGTGAAAAGGTAAAATAGTGAAAAGGTAAAGAGGTAAAGAGGAAAGTGTCCCACAGTCACATGATGTGAAAAGTAAAAAAATGATTATAACAATAGGCTTTTTAACCTATCTACCCCCCAGCAATAGTTACCCATCTCTCCTGTCCCCATGTTCTCTTTAAAAACCACCAAGCTTCACTTAGAAGCTCTAATAGCTTTTAATGGTAATAGAGCCAAGGCTGAGCAATGGTTAGACATAATATTATAATGCATATTTTCCTCTTTATTTTATTTTTTACCCCTTTGTATCTTTCTTGCACTCTTTACTTGATCACATCACATGACCCTGACATCCCTTCATTCTGTCACCTATTCACATCTTCACTATTTCACACTTTCACATTTTACCACTTTACATTTCACTAGATCTAGGCCAATCTAGCCTATAATCTCATATTACCTGTATTTCTCATATATCTCTAGACTTTCACTCCCTTTCTGCTATTGGGCAGCTTACTGTACACTACTGTATGACAGGGCATACTCTCCTGGTCTGTGCTCAAGATGTAATAGTATAAAAGGGGCACAAGTCCAAGCTGAAGTTCTCTGATCTTGTGTACTTGAATCTCTAAGGTTTTTACAAGTTTTCTGATCCAAATCCCTTCTTGCCTAGTTCTCCTAGCCTCTAGCTTAAAGGTTAGGCTTTAGCAGTAGCCCCAGCAGTAGCAAAAGTGCACACCAAGAATATAGATATAGTTGCTCAAGGTCTTGCAGTAAAACACATGGTATAGTTCTACCTTGCAGTTAGTGCTGCCATTTATAATTCTGAGCCAAATAAATTTACCTATGCCCTCTCATATATAATAAAGGGATCTGCCCTATCTTGAGCAACCAAATTTAGAAGAAAAGTTATCTCTCCTACCAGTATTACCATGGGCACCTTTGCAGACTTTACCACCAAATTTCTCACTGCTTTTAGGCAGACAGATATGGTTAATGCTGCTGTGCACTGGTTGGCTAATTATTGTATGATCCAAAACTGAAAAGAAGAATGGATCCCTACTCTTACTAAGTACATGGTGTTATGTACCATGAGTTCACAGTGCCAAATGCTCAAAAGAAAAGGATGTGCAATAAGGAGCAGCTATGAGTTAACATGAGTATGATATAAGTGCTCAAAGCTGGAGAGCTGAGAGCTACTATGCTACAGTATATATATATTGCAAAGTGTGCATGGACCAAGTCCCTGATGGGAATTCTCCCATACATGCAGCATGGGGATCAAAAAGAAGAGAAGCCTCTGTGGGAACCATCAAAGGTCCTGGCTTTTCAAATAAAAGAGAAGTAATGGAAATGAAAAGAAGTAACAGGGTTTAAGGCATGAGGCTAACCCTAAGCCCCAGGTCTGATGACCTGTTATGTGCCCTGATAAGATAAATGATTAGATAACCACATGGTAAAAATAAGATAAGGTCATGTGATCAAGAAAAGGAAAAAGTGTGTCATAACACTACCCCCTTTTTAGCTCTCAGATTCCAGACAAAAGTACTGCAGAGGTGCTTCATGAGTGAAATTATAATAATGTCAAAAGGCATGAGCAAAGTCCATGGGTTGAATGGAGAAGAGACAATGGGGGGCAGAGGGATGTAACTTCTGAAATCCCATACCATTTCTGGAGCATTGGCCACATTATCAATAAATTGCCATGTCCAATCCTGGGTGGAGTAACCCTTTCAATGGACAAAATACTTCAATTTGCCTTTATACATGTGGGAATCCACAATTTCTTCAACCTCATACTCAGAATGTCCCTTCTTTGTGACCACAATAAAATTAGGAGTAATAACTTCCTGCTTTGGCAGTGGGAAGTAAAACTTCTTAATCCAACTAATATTAACAGTAGGGTGGATTTTCATCTCTTTGGGCAACTGCAACTTGACAGCATTCAGTAAGACATCAAGGACTTTGAAAGGTCCCAGCCATTGTTGGGTAAGCTTCTTGGAAGGGTAAGGAAGAGAGAGATTCCAAGTGGATAGCATTACCATTTCACTTATTTGATAGGTGGCATATGCTGGTTTGGTATTGCATGCAGCCATGACTTTCCAAGCTTTTTCCAGAGAGCTAGTAACTGTTATAATTACATTATCATTTTTTTTAAATTTTCACCCACTTTGTATTTTACTTTGACCCTTCACATGTCACATCAGATGACCATGGTAAATCCTTATCATTTTACTCTTTCACATTGTCACATAATCACATTCTAGAACAGCCTAGACCATAACATTATTGCCTGGCAGTTACCATGTGGTACTGCTGAGGTACTTGCTCCTTTACTGCCATTGATCAGCTTACTGTAGCATAGTTTAGGGCAGATCTTAGGTACATGGTCTGTGCACACTTCTGTAGCATATATAAAGGGCTGGCACAAGCTGGGATACCCCAGTCTTGCATACTTAAGCTCTAGAGCTTTATACAAGGCATTTAACTCTTTCTATTTTTTCTCTTTGCCTAGTTCACAGTGGTTCTAGCACAAAACCACTGCTTGTCAGCACTCACCAGCTTCAGTATCAAGATACAAGAATAGAATGGCAGACTGCCATTTTAGTAACCTCTGAAAAGGATTTGTGTAACTAAGCAGCAAAAGGAGATAAAGGAAAGGGTCCTTCAAAATCCATTCAAGAGGTGAATCACTTGGTAATGAAAAAAGAACTGGTCTTGGTGACAGAAGAAAAAGAATTGTTATGATGGAATTCCACCAGTTTGACCCAATCAACCCAGTCTGTCTGCTTTTTGAAAATGAAGGTTTGAAGGTACTTTTCTAATTCTTGATTTATATGCTTGATTTGTCCATCAGTTTGAGGACGATAAGCCATGGAAGTTTTAGGGAAGATATAAAAAGCTTTGTGGAGCTTATGAGTAAACCCTGAAACAAATTGCAGCCCTCTGTCTGAAACCAAAGAATGGGGAAGGCCATGTTATGACCAGACATGGTCTTAAAACAATTCCACTAGTCCTAAAGAGGAAAAAGAAGATGAACAAGAAATAAGAACTACTTCCTTCAAAAATCTGTCCATCATGACTAAAATCCCATCCTTTTCTTGCACAAGTGGTAATCCTGTTATCAAATCCACTAAAAGATCTGTTCAAGAACTGGTGGCTGCTGGAAGAGGAAGAATTTGAGAAGTTTGTTCTGACTCTGTGGCCATTGCACAGGTAGAATAGTGTTGAATGTATGTGGCAATGTTTTCTTTTAATGATGGCCAAAAATAATAACAAGTAAGAAGTTAAAAAGTGAAGTTTTGACTAGAATGACCACCCAATGGAGAAGAATGTATTAAATGTAATAGTTTAGATCACAATAGTTTCAGAACAAAAACTTAATTGCATGAATTTTTAAAGACCTTGTGGTCTTTGTCATAATACCAAGAAGAGAGGAGATAAAAAGAAAGAGAAACAATAGCAGTAAAAAAGGAAGAAGAAGTGTCAATAGAGCAAACAAAAAGGGCAGGAGAAAGCAGCATGATATCTTTATTGAGATCAGCTGGAAAGGCATGATCAGGTCAATGGAAAAGGGCATTAGCTTGCCCATTAGAGGAACCAGATCTGTGAACAAAAACATAATTAAAGTCAGAAAGAAAAGCCTGCCACCATGCTTGACAAGGGGATAAATCTTGTGGCTTCTGCCAGTATTTCAAATTTTGTGGTCCATTCAAATTTTAAATGTGAGACACCAAATAATATAGTAACATCATGCCTTAAGAGTATAAATGACCACTAGCAGTTTCTTATCATAGATAGGGTAATTTAGCTCTGCTGGTAAAAAAGCCTTTGACATGTACATGGCAGGGTGCCATAAACCATCAATAAGTTGAAACAAAAGAATAGTGCCCATAGCTGCTTGAGATGCATCAGTTTCAATGTGAAGTTGACATGAAGAATCTGGGTAAACCAGAAGGGGGTCAGAAGAGAGGAGAGTCTTGAGGGTGTCAAATGCGAGGGTGCATTCCACAGTCCAGTTGAAAGGAAGATTCTTGCAAGTAAGTGCATGCAAAAGATGTACTATGGATATGAAGTTAAATAGGAAGCAATAATAGTAGATGGCCAACCCCAAAAATGATTGGACTTGTTTGATCAAACAAGACATAGGCCAATTGGTGATTGCTTTTATTTTATTGAGTTGCATTCATACCCCCTTTTTAGACACAACCATTTCCAAATAATTGACCTCTTCCTTAGCAAAATGACATTTAAATGGCTTGAGGAAAAGATCATGGTCCTAAAAATATTGAAGGATCTTCTGAACAACTACAAAATGATCAGCACAGGACTTGTTTTTGGTGAAGATGATGATATTATCAATATAAATAAGCACTTTAGCCCACATATTGACAAAAATGTCATTGACCATTGCTTGGAAAGTGCCAGGGGAATTACACATTCCAAAATACATTATCAAGGGCTCATAGGCCCCTAATGGCATGGTAAATGCTTCTTTCCACTCATCACCCTCTTTAATACATATGTTGTTATATTCTCAGCATAGATCTAAAGTAGTAAAAAGATCTGCTCCTTGTAAACAGTCAATAAGAGTAGAGATTAATGGTAAAGGATAACTGTTCTTTATGGTTGTCTCATTAAGGTATCTATAATCAAATACCATCTGTTTTCCTCCATCTTTCTTTCTAATGAAAAATACTGGGAATGTTTGAGGGGATTTGGAGGAATGAATATATTCCTTTTGGCAGACTTGTTTGCAATAAATTTGTGAACCTCTTTTAACTCTTCTTCTGAAAGAGGAATAATGTGTTCCTTCTTTGGCATGAAGTCTTCTTTTAAGTCAACTGCATGATCCCATGGTTTCCTTGTTGGCATTTGTTCTGACTGTTTCTGGGAGAAAATGGTAAGAAATTTCCATACCTCTTTGGGAAGTTCTTTGCACAAGTCATCATCTTCCATGGTATTGATGTGCTGAACATAATATTTGTCTGAGCACATAGGAAAAATAATGGTCTTTTTGACCCAATCTATGTCAGGGTTGTGCCATTTAAACCAATCATACCCAATAAGCATGTCCAGTGACCCTAGATGGGAAACTATTGTGTGAATCCTTTCTTGGTACCAGACATTATCCTTGTCTTTGATTGTGATACAGAGCACTATATAGTTAGTAATGTGTTTGATCATATCTTGAGTTCCATTAGCATTAAAAACAGTAAGGAACTGATCCAGGGATTTCTCATAGAGTTCATGTTTCCATACATACTTTTGATCTACAAATGTTAGTGAGCCCTGGAATCAAATATTGCATCAGTGAATCCACAAGCTTGTGCTCATATGCCTTCAATTCCTCTGACTTCTTCTATTATCTTTACTCCTAGTTGGAGTTTATCTCATTCTTTTTGTTGGAAAATCTGATCTAGAGATTTTCATTCTTCTTCAAAGTCTGTGTACAAATGTTTGTTAGTTCCTTCAATGAAAGGAATTAAGCACCCATTTGCTGGGGCCATGCTCTTATGAAATGCCTTCCCAGCATGAAAACATGTTATATTAGCCTGAAGGCAGTTAGAAATAAACTTTGAAAAAGAAGATAATACATTGTTAGAAAGTACAACACCTAGTTCTTTGTACTCTCACTTTCTTTTTTTTGCCTTGCCTCATTCTCAAACATGTCCTTGAAATAGGCCTGTGCTTCTTCCATTGAGCCCCATGAAGTGGCTGGTATTTTCTAAAACCAAGCTATGTTGGCCATGTTGTAGACCAGACCTATAGTCTCTGGTTCAGCTGTGCACCACTTATTCTCATCCAGGGGTGAAAACTCTTCAAACCTAATTGGTTAAAGTTGTTGTTGCTGCTGTTGAGTAGACTGCAGTGATCTCTGAGGGAAATGGGGGGGTATTATTGTATGTGCAGGGTTTTAGGGTGCTCTGCAGTCTCATGTCATGTGGCCAACTTTACCACAATTGAAACAGGTCAAGGAAGGCCTAATGGGCCTTGCATCTTGCTGATCTATCTCCATTGGTGCACCATGCCCAGGTTAGGTGCTGACTGCTGTAAATCAAGGAGAAGGGAGTTAACTTGAATAGGGGGGCTGCAGATATCATGGATGATAGGAAGGGCAAGGGGGTGGTTTTTGAGTTTAAAATGTGGGTCTTTTGACCATTATCCTCTCAAATGTTTGACCCACTTGCCAAAAGTGTGCAAACATGTTAAGATACTGACTTTCACTACCACCTTGAAGAGCTACCTGGGAATAGACTGTATATTCAACTGCTTGTTTTAACAGTTCTACCACATGGTTGTCATCCACCTCTGTCTCCTTTCTATGAAGATCAAACTTGTTAAGGAAATTGTCAATCTTTCTTCCTTGTTGATAAAGTCCCTGTAACTCCATAAGGCTTTGGTGGGTCAGCTCCTCTATGTAGAAGTGCCCCTTGATTTTAGCTTGCAGCATAAGCCAAGATGGCCAAGCTGTATTTTCTAACAGTCTCTCCATATCTTGACTGTCTTGCCAGATATGCTGGTCTTCTAGATTGTTGTATTTTATGAGGTTTAGCATTGTGAAGTCATTAGCTGCCCTTTTTATTTGAGACAGTACTGCTATTACTCTAAACCTATTATTCTTCCACTCCTGTTCTCTTACCCAGACCCAGAGTAATATCCACCATTACTTCCACTTCTTTCTATCTCCATTCCAACTCCCTGGGTTGGCAACCTTTCTTGTTATATTGTTTCTGGAGCATAATGAGAGCTCTGCCATTTGGTCAATAACACCTGTGATGTCAGCTTGTTCACCAGCCATAAGATGAATGTGAAGTAACTTTCTTTAGTGAAGTAATTGGCCTAAGAAACCAAAGTTTCTGTAATGTAAATTTCCAAGTTCAACCAACTTTTCTTTTCCTATCTTCCTTGATAACAGAGATTCTCTTTTTCAACAGATGGGCTACTAGTATGTTGCAATGGCATGCAACCTCAAATTTCCTCCTAAGAGTTTTGCATTCAGCTTTATTCTCCCAGTAGCAATGTCTTTTCCTGGTTGTCTTCTTAACTAGCTTCATAATCTTTTCTTTGACACACTTGTTAAGGTAAACTTCTTTCACAATTTGATCTTCTAGATGAGCCCTAAAATGACTAAATTTCATTCAACTCTTTTTTTACTTACCACAAGGATAACTTCTTCTGAAAAAGAAACAAGAAAACACTTGAAGTGTGCTAATGAGGAAAAAGGATGTAATGGTAGCTTTGAGAAAGTGTTATGCACTGTGAGTTCACAGTGTCAAATGCTTGGAAGAAAAGAATGTGCAATAAGGAGCAGCTACAAGTTAACATGAGTATAATACAAGTGCTTAAAGCTGGAGAGCTGAGAGCTACTATGCTACAGTATATATATATTGCAAAGTGTGCATGGACCAAGTCCCTGATGGAAATTCTCCCATACATGCAGCATGGGGATCAAAAAGAAGAGAAGCCTCTGTGGGAACCATCAAAGGTCCTGGCTTCTCAAATGGAAGAGAAGTAATGGAAATGAAAAGAAGTGACAGGGTTTAAGGCATGAGGCTAACCCTAAGCCCTAGATCTGATGACCCATTACATGCCCTGATAAGATAAATGATTAGATAACCACATGGTAAAGATAAAATAAGGTTACATGATCAAGAAAAGAAAAAAGTGTGTTATAACACATGATTGAATTCCAAAATCATATTGTAATTGCTAATATCTCTAATCACAACATGCTAATTAACTATTATGAGACTGGTATTACCCCCTGGATTATGAGGAAGATCAATGGCATGGAGAGAGTTCCATCAACCATAGAGAAATGGTATTTCAAAGCTACTTATTTCCAGAGAATCTATAAATGCTCAAAATTTATAAAACAATGACAGAAAAATCCCCCAATAATACTCATGAAATTCCACCTTGAATCTTTTACCTTTCAAACCAGAAATGGACTCCAATGTTATGGATGTAGACACCATTTAAATTCCCAAATTAATCCCAGATGAACAGAAACATTGCATTTAGAATTGCCTCTGCTTTAGATGTCAAAAACCTGGACATTATAACACCAACTATCTGACTTTTATCTCCTGGACTGCTGAAAAACTACCAAAGAAAACTCCCAGGACTTAACAAGTGGCAGAGGACTAGAATAAAAGCAGTGAAGAGGGAAGAAGTAAGGTTAGAGGAGTTGCAATAAAGGATTTCTAACTTGGGAAACTTCTATAATGCAAGTCTCCCCTTCTTTTTCTTGTGCTTTTATACTTGTATCTTTCTTCAAGAAATCAATAAGGATTACAATTCACATTCTAGCCAAAAAACAAGCTGTTGTAACCTGTGCTCTGATTGACAGTGACACTAAGATCTCATGTATTGATCAATAATTTATTCAAATGCATCAGTTACCCATAAAAAGGCTTTTCAAACCACTTAAGATCTGAAATGTCAACATCTCTATTAACACTGCTGGCAGAATTACTCACACCTGCTGATTAACCCTTGATCTCTCCAGTGAATGAGAAAATAACATCTTCCATGTTATAAACTGTGGCTGGAAAAACCTAATTCTTGGCCTTTTCTGGCTTAAAACCAGTAACCCCACTATCAATTGAATATAGAAAACAATTGTCCTTGCAGATTATACCAACCAAAGACCCCTGGATTATTACTGCACAGCTAAGGAATCACACCCAAAACCCTCTACTCCATTGATTATGAAAATCACTACAGTTAATAAAGTTAATAATGAAGTTCTTTTTCAATTCATGGACAGAACCCCATCATATAAGATTATCACTGCTGCCTTATCTCTCTGATATTCACAGAAGGTCTTGGAATCTGCCCCCTCTTTCCCAGAACTGCAATAATAGCTAATATGTCTACTAACCTAGCTATAGCTGTTGAATCTTTGAAAAAGAAGACAGTGCTTCCAGAAGCATACTTCAACTTTATGGCAGTCTTCTCAGATATCCCTCAAAGCCTAGATTGGCTTTTGCTGATCTGTCCTTATAACCATGAGATTAACCTCTGAGACACCTTTCAACTCAAAATAGAAAAGATATACCCCCTGTTTACTAATAAATGAAAAGTAAGAGAGGAGTTTTTAGAAGAAAATCTCTGAGCCAGTAAGATATGGCCCTTTAACTCATCACAGGCCTTCTCTTTCTTCTTTGTCAAAAAGAAAGATGGTCACCTTTACCCATGCCAAGACTATTGATATCTCAATAAACACACCATCTAGGATATATACCCACTGCCCCTTATATCTGACCTTATTAACAAACTGAAAGATGCAAAGATATTTACAAAATTTGATGTTCATTAGGGATATATTAATGTCCAGATCAAAGACAGACATCAATAGAAAGCCACCTTTATTACTCACAAAGGGCTTTTTGAACCCACTGTTATATTCTTTGAACTAACCAACTCACCCACCATATTCCAGTAATTTATGAATAATTTCTTTAGGAATATGATTGCAGAAGGATGGTTGGTAATTTATATGGATAATCTATTAATTTCCTCCCCAGATGAGAAAATACACCAAGAACAAACTCAGTTTGTACTCCAGTGAATGCTGGACTTGGATCTTTATCTTAAGTTAAAGAAATGTACATTTACCATCAATGAAATCAAATACCTTGGTATAATTGTATGCCCAGGAGAACTAGCCATGGACCCCATTATGCTTTACAAAATTGCCAAATGGCCCATGCCTCAAAAACATAAGGATATCCACTTTTTCTTAGGGTTTGCTAACTTCTACAGGCATTTTATCTCTTACTATTTGAACACAGTTTACCCTCTTATCAACCTTACTAAGAAGAAAATACTCTGGAGTTGAAAGGATTATAAATAGCAAGTGTTCAACTCCCTAAAAACACTTTTTATGTTCAAATTCATTCTCCAACTCCCTGACCTTCACCAGCCTTTCACCATTACCACTGATGCCTTCAAATCTGCTCTGGAGATATTCTCCTTCAATCTAATGCCAATAATAAATGGCATTCCATTTCATATTTCTTCCAGTTGTTTAATCCTACTGAATGAAATTATAACATCTATGACAGGGGATTACTTACTATAATCCAGGCCTTAAAAACCTGGCAACACTATCTTCTTAGTATAGCTCACCCTGTACAGGTCTTTATGGACCACAAAAACCTTACCTACTTTAAAGCTCCCCAACATCTTAACCACTGCCAAGCCCAGTGGCTATTGAATATTGCTAACTTTGACCTTAAGTTAATCCATGTTCTGGAAACAGCACTTGCTGGACCCAATGCCCTTTCACAATGCCCTGATCTATGCCCTAACAGTAACTCTGATAACTCTAACATCACTTTTCTTCCAAACAACCTCTTTATATGCCTTATCAATGCCACTACCCACAATACTATCCAATAACATATGGCCATCAATGACCTCTAACTCAAAGCTCTCCAGAAATTGGAAAATTCAGTTACCCCTTACCTTTACTCCCATCTGTGCCACTGGCAACACACAAATGGGCTTCTCACCTTTAATAATCACATTTATATCCCCATCAACACCAACCTCTGCAGGTCTATTATTTATCACTGTCACAACTACCTCACTGCTAATTATCCAAGGTATTTTAAAACATGGCAACTTATCATTAATAAGTTCTGGTGGCCAGGACTAGCTCAATTTTTCCATTAATACATTAATGGCTGTGCTACCTGCCAACAAAATAAAACAAATACATACCCCCTCATATCCCCACTCTCTTCCATTCACTCTATAAGAACATATTCATTTCAACAGGTCTTTATCAACCTTATTACAAATTTACCACCATCCCACACTTTTGACTCTTTCCTGGTCATGATTAATCACAGATTTACAAAGGAGGTAATTCTCTGCCCCACCAAGAAAACCTGCACTGCTAAAGATGTAGCTCTCTTATTTTTCAAAAATATCTTCTTATATTTTGAACTTTTTAAAAAAGTTATCTCAGACTAAGGCCTTCAGTTTGTCTTAGCATTTACCTGGGAGCTAGGGAAAATTCTCAAATATAACACCTCCCTCTCCACTGCCTATTATCCTCAGATAGATGAAAAAATAGAATAAGTAAATTAGAAAGTTGAAACTTATTTATGAATATTCTGCAGGAATAATTCCATGTCATGAGCTAAACTGATTCCCCAAGCAGAATTCATGCACAACCACCACTCTTACTCAGTTGCAGTAAAATCCCCATTCTTCTTAATAATAGGGTATAAATCCTTAGCTTTTTCTATAATACTTCTGAAATTCTCTCTTCCTGCTGTTACTAATCAAATCAAAAAGCTTACTGCCACTAGAGAGGAAGCCCTGGCAGCCCATGATCTTGCCTGGCAAACCATAACTGCCCATATCAGAGGAAAGTTCTCCCCTCTTCAAAAGAGTAATAAGATCTGGTTTAAAGCATGAAATCTGAAATGATTGGTGATCCATCTGAAACTTGTGTCAAAATGAGAAGAACCATTTGAAATTACTCAGATTCTCTTACCCATTACCCATTGCCTCTGGCTTCCTAAACCCTGAAGGATTTACCCTATGTTATGCATTTATCTGCAACTATACTTTTACTTTATGTAATCATAGGAGATATATTCCTTTTTGGGTAATTCTAGCCTAGGGCTTGACTTTTATGAGTATTTTCACAGTTAGTGGTCATGTGACTTAGGAATCTGGAATCTTCCCAGGATCTGCCCATAGATTTTCCCCATCTTAATTTTTAATGCTATCTTCACATGGATCTAACAAATCTAGGATCTGTATCTATAATCTCATATTATCTGTGGCAGAGATCCCTATCCTTATGTAAGACCCTGGTCTTCTATTACAAGTCTTCTTAGCTTATCTTCCATTTCTTCCCTCAATATGCAAGGCCACTGTTATGGCGCAAGCCTAACATGACAGTCTCACATGACTGTGAGAGCTGTGGAGCATGTGATGCGCTGGTCACATGATCAGTTGCATGTGATTGTGCGAACGAGTTTCCTTATAAGGCAAGCCCTAGGCTAGGGTTACTAGTCCACTTACGAGTATTCCCCTGGCATCGAGTATAGGTCATGTAATATGGCTGGATCCCCTATGGGATCTTAGATCAGCATCTGATGATATCTCTATGGAGATTAGGATCTGCATCTGTGGCAGAGATCTAGATAGATCTCCTTGGCCTCTAGGCAGCCATGCCTACTTCATAGGTCTGGATCATGCCTTCCCTTCCATTCTCCCACATCCTCAAGGTGTGGCGTATCTCTCCATTCTTATCCCTTGATCCATGAGGCCACTGCCTCACTCCTCATATCTGCCCCATGCATTCTCCTCCCTTATTTAATATACTTAGTCATGAGCACCTTATGCTATTGGTGTCCACAGATAGCATATATTAGGGTAGATCTCCTGTAGCTGGTCTGTGCACACTTGCCAGCAATATATAAGCAGGAGATGTCAAGGCTGGGTTCTCCAGTCTTGACCTCTTGTGACTTTGGCTAAGGTCCTAGCCCAATCTAAGGGCCAACCCCTAGTGGGGTTTCCCCTCAGCTCTCATCCGCTGCCTGGCTAGGTTTATACACAGGACCTCACCAGAAACTCATTCTTTCCCTTTGCCTAGTTAGGGGCCACTAGTCAAAAGCCTCATAGAGATCAGGAAAGTCCAGAGACCATTGGCATTCCCCAAGGTATCAGAGAAGACTCAAGAGGGTGGGAAGTTTCCCACAACAGCCACTGCCTTACTTCTTTATTTCCACTCCATGTCTTCTTCTTACTTATTTAATAGTGCACTCTTACTACTAGTGGTGTCCATAGCTAGTAGGTAGTCTAGGATAGGCTTAGTGTACATGGTCTATGCACTACCCTGGGCCATATATAAGAAGCAGGTATGGGTGGTCAAGTCTCTCCAGACTTAATTACTTTATACTTTGCAATTTGCACTTCTTTGGATTTCATCTCTTTCAGAGCTTAGCCCATAGTTGCATGAGCATGAGTCTCTTTCAAGTCCTCCCTTATTGTTCCTCCTTAGTTACTTCTCTTTAGAGCCTCCATTTGAGTTTCTCTTTATGTTCCTTATCTTTCTAGTGTCTAAGTGTAGCCTCTGGAATCCAAAGTTGTAATACCCTATATTTCACACCAGCATCCTATCTCCATATTGGAAAAATCAGATTCATGGAAAAAACTTTCTCCAACTGCTGCCAGATCTTTTAGAAGAAAAGAAAGAATATAAGGTAGAGTAGATTCTAAAACACAGGATTATTGGCTTTCCATTCATTTCTAATCCACTGGAAAGATTATTCAACTAAAAATAACTCATGAATCCCAGAGTGGAATCTGCAACATGCACAAACCTTCCTTATTGAATATAAAAACTAATTCCCTACCTATTTCTCCTTAGCTCCATCTTCCACTCCAACCTCCATCCATGGCCATCAAAAACAATGATTATGCTGCCTCTGAGAATACTTTTGTACCACTTGATAAGATTCCATCTCTTACTTTACTTTCTAATACTCATAAACCTTCTTCTATGGTATCTTTACTGGGCTGGTCCAATTCCACCCTCTGGAACCAGCCTGTCTCTTTAGTTAATACTATTTTTTCTTCCATTCATATACCAGCCCCCATTGTTGCAGTTGACCTACCCATTGAAGCTCACCTCTTTTGTATAGGCATACCCACTACTGCTTATTCCATATTATATGGCTTCTTTTTTCTTCTATTTCTTTGATCCATGAGGTCACTGCCTCACTTCTTTATATTTACCCCATGCATTTCTCTTTTCTATTTAGAGTTGAGTACATACTACCATTGGTGGCCATAGATAGCAGTAGTTTAGAGTAGCCTTCCTATACTTGGTCTGTATGCAAACCCTAGCAATATATAAGGCAGAGAGTACAAGCTGGGTTTTTCCAGTCTTGCTCTCTTGACCTTTAGTGTTATGCATAATAAGGTTGACATCCCACTAACTCAGAAGAAAAGAAAAAAGAAAATAAGGGAAGCTCAAGTTAACACCTATATGTTACAAGTGCTCAAAGCTAGGGCTTTGAAATGATATGGCTGCAGTTTATATAGTCTACAGTATGGCACATAGACCAAGCCCCTGATGGGAATGTTTTTATACATGTGACATGGGGATCAGAAAGAAGAAAAGCATTCCTGGAAATCATCAAGGATCTAGCTTCTGGAATGGAAGAAAAGTAAAGAAAAAACAGAAATAAAAACTAATCCTGCAGAGTCTAAAGACATGAGGCTAACCCTAAGCCCTAAGTCATGAGACTCATCACATGCCCTGATTAGATAAAAGATTAGATAATTATGTAAAGAAGATAAGATAAAGTCACATGATTAAAAAAGAAAAAAATGCATCATAACACTATTTCCTTTTTAGCTCTCAGATTCCAGATGAGAGAACTGCAGTGAAGTTTCAGAAGTATACATTTTATATGGGTGAAAGAGACAAGCAAAATTTGGAGAGTTGATGGAGAATTAACAAAAAGCAGAGGGATGAAGTTTATGATACTCAGCAACCAACTCTAGAGCATTAGCAACATCAGAGGAAGATTGCCATGTACAGTTATTGGAGGAATAGCTTTTCCAGTGAACCAGATATTCCAGCTTATCATGGTGAAGATAAGAATCTACAATAGCCTTCACTTCATATTTCACATGACCTTTCTCTGTAATCACCATTGGATCAGGAGTAATGACCTCTTGACCTGCAAGGAATTCCAGAGACTTTTTCACTTAACTAATATTAACCACTGGGTGAATTTTCATAGTGGAGGGGAGGTAGAGATGGACTGCATTTGAAAGAATGTCAACAATGTGAAAAGAACCAATTCAGTGCTAAGTGAGTTTCTTAAAAGGAAAAGGGCAGGATAAATTCTTTGTAGAGAGTATAACTGCATTATCAGGATGGAATGTGGTATAAGAAGGTTTGGTGTTTTGTGCAAGCATGGAAGAGCAAGTTTTCCCTGCAATTCCTTAATGACTGAGAAGGATTTGTCTAGTTGACCTGCAAACACTAATAAAGAGGAAGGGCCCTCAAAGCCCAAATGAAGAGAGAATCATTTGATAATCACAAAAGAGAAAGTTTTTGTAACTGATGAAAAAAAGTTATTGTAATGAAACTCAGTTAACTTCACTCATTCTACCCAGTCCTGCTGTTTTTTTGGCAACAAAAGTTCATAAATACTTTTCCAGCTCCTGGTTGATATGCTTTGTCTGACCATTCATTTGTGAATGATATGCCATCAAAAGCTTGGGAGATATCTTTAATTCTTGATTGAGCTCTGTGGTAAATTCTAAAATGAATTGCAGTTCCCTGTCTGAAACAATGAAGCATGGAAGGCCATAATGCAACCATATGTGGTCTCAGAAAAGTTTGGCTAAAGAAAGAGAAGAAAGGGAAGAAGAACATTGAGTAAAAATCACCACCTTTAGAAATCTATCCATCACCACCAGAATCACATCTTTCCTGTCAACATTTAATAGACTAGTGATCAAATTGACTGTGATGTCTTCCCAAGGAGAGGAAGCCAAAGGAAGAGGAAGAATAGGGGTGGGCTGTTCCTAACCTGAGAACATTGCACATGTAAGGCAATAATAAATAAATGTGGCAATGTTATCCTTTAAAGATAGCCAATAATAATATCAAGTTAAAAATTGAAATGTTCATAACTGGCCAGAGTGGCCATCTAAAGGCAATGAATGAGTAAGATATAAAAGAGTAGAATGTAAGGAAAGAAAGATAAAGGATTGATTGTTTTTTTTTAAATACTTTATGATTTTTATTATAACATCAAAAAGGCAGAAGAGAAAGACCATGAGAAGCTGAAATAATGTTGGTAAAAAAGGAAGAAGAAATGTCAAGAATACAAGCAAAGAACAAGGAAGGGAAAAGAGTAACACCCTTATTAAGATCCACAAAGGTCTCAAAATTAAAACATTAAAAGAGGGCATTGTTATGCATTTAGCAAACATGATGGTTCACAGCATGTGACTGTGAGAACTGTTGAGCATGTGATGTGAATGGTTGCATAGTCATGTGACCAGGAGTACATGATCATGCAAATGAGTTGCCTTACAAGGATAACCCTAGGCTAAGGTTATGTCCTTTATCAGAGTATTCCCTGGTGCCAGGTATTAGTCACATGATGTGGCAGATCTCAAGATAAGATCCAGATCTAGCTCTCTGATAATATCTGATCTGTGGCAGAGATCCAGATGAGATCTCCTTAGCCTCAAGGTAGCCAGACCTCATTCATAGATTGGTACCAGTGCATTCTTTCATTTCCCCATACCCTCATGGTGTGGCTTCTCTTCTATCACATCCCCTTATACACAAGGCCATTGCCTCACTCCTACCTCATGATCCATGCATTCCCTATCTATTAGAATAAGAGCCCCTTTGGCTATTGGTGCCCATAGATAGTTACATTTAGGGTAGGCTCCCTATAGTTGTTACACTTGGTCTGGATAGGAACAAGCATAGACCTTCAGAAGAGGGAACTAGGCTGTGGGCTAAGAGAGCTTAACAATGGTTAGCTCTGAGAGTGGTGTGACTTATAGGGATGACACTGGCTAAGGCTCAATGATGGGGTCAAGGACACTAGTGATGCTAGGCTAGTGGGTTGACTGGGTTGACTAGGGTTCCCTCTTGTGCACTGATGCATGAACTAAGAGTGGATTGCAAGGTACTAGGTATGGTGCAGGTAATAGAAAGGTAGAAGTAGCATGAGGAGAGAGAGGAGACAAAGTACACTACTTTATAGTATAGTAAATAAGGTTCAGACTCAGTTGAATGAGTCATTTGAGATAACTAATGATCCATGTGGAAACAGATGGAATGTGAGAGAATCAGGTGATGGAGTAATACCTGATGACTAAGTGCAAGAAAAGCAGATCATGTGTAATATCTGCTGAGTCAGAGAATGTTCTGGAATGAAATAAGTGGAAGTTCCAGGACATAAACAAGAAAGCATCTGGGATGCATGAAAATAAAGTTGCAGCAAGAGGAAAAAGAGAAAAAGGACAGGAAAACATAACAGTAGTTGGTCCATGCATAATCACTGGCAATATATAAGGCAGGGAGCTAGGGCTGAGGATTCCCTCAGTCTTACTCTCTTGTCTGTTATAGGAACTACAAGGAATAGCCCTTGATCTCTTAGCCATCCTCAAGGGGGGAATTTCTTTGAGCTCTCATAGGTTTGGCTCCTTAGGTTGCTGAGCTACTGCTTTATATAGGACCTATAGTATTCTACTACAAGCAGCCTAGTTAGAGCCACTAGCACAAAAGCTTATTGTGGATCTAGACATAAGGGTGAATATCAAGAAGTTATGAGGCCAGAATGGCAAGAAGTCATAACAGGCATCAGTGCAACTGTTGAAAAAACCTGGCTTGTGAACAAAGACATAATTGAACTTGGTGAGAAATGCCTGCCAATGCATCTGATAAGGAGAGAGATCTTGGAGTTTATGCCAATATTCCAGGTTTTTGTAATTGGTTCAAATTTCAAATGTAGAGTGACAAATAAAGTAATGGTGCCAATCTTTCAGAGCCCAAGTAACAGCCAACAATTCCTTGTCATAGATAGGGTAATTGAGTTCAGCAGGGCTAAAGGAATGGGACATATATGCCATAGGATACCAGGACCCATTTATGGATTAAAACAAAAGAACAGCCCCCATAGCAATGCTGAAAGCATCTGTTTCTAAATAAATAGGATAGGAGAAGTCAGGGAAAATTAAAAGGGGGTCAGAGGAGAGAAGGAACTTTGTTATGCACCACACTGAGTGCCTTTCAAATAATAATGTGGACTAATAAGTGACAGTCAAACTAAACAACAAGGGGGCTTTTATTCTAGTGGCCCCAGAACTAGGCTTGTAAATCTTGATAAGAAATGGAGAACTCTGGCTTGGAGGCTGCAAGTTATTACATACCAGAGTATAAGGGAAAAGAAAAGTGATGAACAGGTGATTAAGACTGGGGAAACCCCAAGTCTTGCCCATCCTATATATATATTGCCAGAGGGGCATTGCCCCAGTACAGGATGAGTCAGCTACTATCTATGGTCACCAATAGCAGTAAGATCTCTGTCATCTAAATAAGGAAGGCATGGGGTAAAGGGTAGAGTAAGACAGTGGCCTCATGAATCAAGGAAAATACAAAAGGAATTATACCATGAGAATATGGGAGAATAAAAGGAAAAATACAGGAACAGCAGATATAAAAGTGGCCTGGCAACCATAAGGCTGAGAAGATCCATCCAGATCTCTGCCACAGATCAGATCCTAATTGTAATCCTTCAGATTAGATATTATTGGCATCAAGATCTAGATTTCATCTGAGATCTTGCCATATCACATGACTATCACCATGCATCAGGGAAATACTCTGAGATATAATCAAACCTTTGCCTAGAGTTAACCTTGTTTAGGCAAGTGAGTCCCATAGTCACATGAGAAGACCATCATGTTCTGCTGAGTACATAATAGACTTGAGTTTCTCAAATGCCTGTTGACAATCATCTGTTTAACAGAAGGGGGTATTCTTGTGAGTAATATAATGGAGAGGGCAAATGATTTTAGCAAAACTGGGAATGAATTGTCAATAATAATTGGCTAACCCAAGAAAGGACTGAATTTGTTTTACTATAGAGGGCACCAGCCAGTCCATGATGGCTTTTGTCTTGTTTAATTGCATTTGTACCCCCTTTTTAGATATTACCATGCTCAAATAATTAACCTATTGTTGAGCAAAATGACACTTGAATGGTTTAAAAAAGAGATCATAATCCTATAACTATCACAAAACTTCCTATACTACTTGAAAATGTTTAGTTTTGATTTTGTCCTTCATAAAAATAATAATATTGTCAATATACACCAATACTTCTGCCCAAAGATCATGGAAAATATCATTTACCATTGCCTGGAAAGTACCTGGAGAATTACACATTCTGAAATACATTTCCAGGGGTTTATATGCACTCAGAGAAGTAAAGGCACCTTTCCATTTGTCCCCTTCTTTGATTTGAATAATGTTGTATCCCCAATGCAGATCTAGCATGGTAAAGATATTAGCATTCTTTAATCAGTCAATGAGTGTAGAAATTAGAGAAATTGGATAGTTGTTCTTAATAGTTAAGTTATTAAGGTATCTGTAGTCAATGACCATCTGTTTTCCACTATCTTTTCTACTGATAAAAGAACACCAGAGATGTTTGGGGAGATTTTGAGGGACAAATATAGCTCTTTGTCATTTCCTTGTTGATAAATTTGCAAACTTCCTGTAACTCTGCATTAGCAAGGAAAATAATTCTATCTTTTTGGAGAATGAAGTCAGGTTTAAGTCAACTGCATGATTCCATGGTTTATGCATTGGCATGTATTCTAATTACTTCTGTGAAAAGATAGATATAAAGGGCCAGACTCTTTGGAGAAGCTTCTTCTTCAAATTCATATCTTCTGCCATGTTCATGTTAACTTGTCAACACTTGATGTAACAGTCTGGGAAAGAAATGGTCTTCTGGACCCAATCAATATCAGGGTTATGTCATTTGAACCAATCATATCCTATTAAGAAATTAATTGATTTCAAATTTGATATCATGGCCATTATCTTGTCTTGATGCCATTTACCATTTTTATCTTTGATGGAAAGATAATGTTATGATTCCCCTATTCTTTTTTCTTTTATCTCACCATAGCTTTATCTTTGTGCATCTCAGATGCTTTCTTATTCATGTTCTGGAACTTTCCCCTTCTTTCATTCCAGAACATTCCTTGACTCAGCCACTATTACTCATGATCTGTTTTCCTCACATGAGTCATCCCACATTACAAGCAGACTGCTTCTCCTGTGTCCCATCCATTTCCATATAAATCACTTACTTAGCATTCATCATCCATATGACTCATTCAACTGAGTCTGAACTCTATTCCTTGTAATATAAAGTAGCATACTTTACCTCTCTTCTCCTTATGCTACTTTTTACCTCTCTACTTCAACTTGCTCCTATACCTGTATCAAAGCCTCCTTGCTATCTCAAGCTCTATGGTCTCTTGGTAATCAATTCCTTCTTAGTTCATGCATCAGTGCACAAGAGGAAACCACTTGAACTTTGTCAATGCCAAGTCATTGATTGTACTCTGCAGGCCAGTATCCCTGTTGTAGCTCAACTCTTTATCTGAACACCCCTTTGTTGGTATTGTCCTTGTATTGCACCATTCCTTGTTCATAAGCTGACCCTTTGTCAAGCTTATTTTCTTGCAGTTTCCTCTTCAGAGGTCTATGCCTGACTCTACCCAGGCCTAGCATAACAAAAGAAGTAGCATAACTTTCACAACTACCATTACTGTAGCTCATCTACCATACCACTCAAGCAACCAATGTTTCTCAACTTCCTCTGGAGTGAACACAGATTGTCTCCCACAGAGGACCCCCTTGATTCTTCTGAAACAGAAGAAACCATAGCCCACTGCCCTTCCTCATCTAAGAATTCCATTGGTAATATTCTTGTTCCCTCCACTGAGGAACAGAACTTTAATCAAACTCTAGCCCACAAACTTGCAACCTCCCTACAGATCCTGAGTGCCCCCACTCCACCTTCTTCAACTCTGACTTGCTGTCACCCCCTCTATTCCCTTCTCAGAATTACAATGTCCAACTTTACTATCCCTGCTAAATCCATCAAGCTTTGTCTTAGAATCCTGGAGTACTATAATGGAGATAGATCTAAAGCTGAAACCTGGATGGATTATGTCCAGTTTTACCTGTTTATTAACCAATTAGTGTACAATACTAACAAGAAGCATATTGCCTTTGCCCTTTTCTATATGACTAAGGACTCTGCCCAATCCTGGGCCACCACCTGTTAAAAACAATGCATCAAGGGTATCTTGGTAACCATGGGATCTTTCACTGATCTAATCACTGCCTTCTTGGAAGTATTCCAGAACCAGAACATGGTCAGCTCTGCCATCCACTGGCTGGCCAACATGCAAATGCAACTTAACAAGAAAGAAGAATGGACTCCTCCTCTCACAGAGTATACAGCTGAGTTTCAAAACCATGCTGTAACATCTAAAATCAAGGATAACTCTGTTCTGATCAGCTACTATAAGACAGGACTAGCCCCTTGAATTTCCCATTGCATCAACTTTATGAAAACTGTACCCACAAAGATCACTGACTGGTATCTCAAAGTGTTATGCTAGGCCTGGGTAGGGTTAGGTGTAGACCTTTGGAAGAGGGAACTGCAATTGGGGTGAGCTTGACAAAGGGTCAGCTCATGGCAAGAAGTGGTGCAATGTAAGAATAACACTGTCAAGGATACTCAAACTAGGTGTTGAGTGACTGCAAGGATGCTGGCTTGCAGGTTTCAAGTGTTCCCTCTTGTACACTAATGCATGGACTAAGAAGGAATGTGTATTGCAAAGAGGGAGTAGTCTCTGAGCAATCAAGGTATTGAGTGACTTAATGTATATGAAGTAGATGATAGAAGGTAGAAGTAGTGTAAGGAGAAGGGAGGCAAAGTACACTACTTTATAGTACAGGAAAACAAGGTTCAGACTCAGTTGGATGAGTCATAGGGATGACAAATGCTAAGTAAGTGATCTATGTGGAAATGGATGGAATGTTTAAGAAGCTCAGTATAAGTAATGGTGGATAACTTATATGATGGGAGTGGATTATGAGTTATACTGACTGAGTCAGAGACATTCTGGAACATTGAAAGGGAATGTTCCAGAAGGCAAACAAGAAAGTGTCTGAGACATGTGAATATGAAATGCAGTGAGGAGAGTAAAAAGAAAAATTAAGGAGAAATTGTAATATTACCCCCATTATATGCCTGATGTCTCTATCAGGCAAATTCAATCATAGGCTGTGGGGGAGCCCATGATGTTAGCCCAGCCAATGTTGTTAATAACATTGTCCTTATCATTGGTGTGATAAGAAGGCAGTGGGGATAAGTGAGCTGTGGGAGCACAATAATAAGAGCCACAGAAGTGGCAGAAGAAATGCAAGCAACACAACAAGTGAGTGGAGGAGGATAAGGACAAGGTTAAAGGGTGAGGTCAGCAAAGAGGGCAACAAGCCTGGTTATGGCCAGGTTGCCAGCAGAGACATGTGGGGCATTGGTAGGAGGGGCACTGGACCTGTTGGTGGCCCAGTGCATGGCATTGAAAACACCTATCATGATAGCAAGGGTGACTAGAAGGGAGACAGGCTCTGCATCATGGCCAGACCACCATGCCTTAGTGCAGGTGATGTGGTCAAGTTCATCAAAGGTAAGAGGGGAGGATGAGGCCAAGGGAGTAGCAGGGCATGTGGGTGGAAGATGCTGCTAAGCAGCAGATGATTCTTGTTTGAAGCAGTCAAGGTCAACCAGGAACTCTCCAAACTCAAGTTGATAGGCTAGGTTATCTAGAATAAGTGACAACTGATGGTAGATAGTGTTGAGTCCCCAACAGATGGCATTGGTATCAATCTTGGTGGTACAATGAAGAAGCTGGGTAATTAGGGATATCTTTTCTACCTGATGGTAAAGAGGATAGAGGGCCCATAGGGGAGAGTACATGTCTAGGTGGGACCTGATTGTGACAGAGAGTTGCAAGTTGAATACAAAGGACTAAAGCCCAATGTGTTATATACTGGCACTACTTAGCTAGGGGCTATTTTTCATTCTTACCCTAAGCTAAGTTCTTTTTACTATTTACTATCTTTAACCACTTTCTTTGATCTTATCTCATCTCATCTTATCTTGTCTTATATTTTATTATGCCATGAGGTTGGGTCTAGCCTGGTCTAGCCTTTATACCTCATATAGCATAGCCTTTTACCTTATTGTAGCCTAGACTTTCTCTAATGTCATATCTTACCTTTGCCTTGCTTTCTTTTACTAATTACTCCCTATTTGCCATTGGTTCCTATTTAGTTTCCCTTTGCCCTATTTTCTTATTTAGCATTGTTCTCTATATACCAGCTACCTCATGTATTCCTCATGGCCTGGTCCATGCACACTTTGTAGCAATATATAAAGGGGCAAGGGCATAGACTGGTTTCCCAGTCTAGAGCACTTGTTTACTGATTTACTTGTTTACCTTGTTTCTTAGTGCCTCCTCTAGGCTGCCATTCTTTTGTCTCCCCAGTATTGGGTACCCTCCAAGGTGATTTCCTCTTGCTGTTGGTCTAGATCCATAACACAATGCAGTAAACATCATTGCAGTCTCCAGGGCAAAAGGCATGGGCTTTGATGGGGAGGTCCACAGCAGTGATAGGATATGGGGTGGCCAATTGGGCCCAAGGTGGTGGGACAGGAATGGCAATGGATAAGAATGGGGTGTTGACAAGATAAGTGGGCACAGGAGACAATATGATGGGAATAGTGGAGATTTTCTCATTGGAGAATCCATTGACTAGTAAGGTGGTTGGTGACATGAACAGGAATAAAGTGGCAGAGATAGTGATGGCCCCAGATGAAAGAGAATGAATGCAAACTGGGAATATGGTGTTGAGGGTTTCTTGGATAGGTGAGGAGAGAACATTGGAGGTGGGGAACAAGAAGGCATTGGTCAAGGACATGGTTATTTGAAAGCAGAGCAGTTCTTGGGTTTTTTGGTGCAAGTAGTATGAGGGAGAGAGGTGATGGGGGGAGTTTCAAGAGAATGCCATTTTTTATATATGGCCAGGAGTTCAGGAGCATTACTAAGATTGAACTTAGCTTCCCATGAGTCTTCTTCTGCTGAGTAACCCTTTTATCAGATCAGGAAGGAATAAAAAGAAAGTAAGCTGCAAAATGTTTTAATATTTGCTCAACTTTGTATTTTTCTTGGCCTTCTATAAGGTCCAGGGATGGGGCCAGGAAGTTCTTCCCATGGACATTTTTTTTATGATAGAGTGATAACAATAAGGCATGGAAAACTGGATGGATATTCCAGGTAATGGAGAGTCAGAGTCTATAGGTTATGGGGGAGAGTACTTTAGTAATGGTAAAGGGTCCTTCCCTTTTGAATGTGAACTTGGGGTTGGTGATGGAATGTTTCAAGTTCTGTGCTTCCAGCCAAATCTTCATTCTTTTGATAAAAGAAACAAACTTTGAGCAGATATAGGATGCCATCACCTGGCATGTGAGGTCATGGGCAGCCAGGGCTTCATCCCTAGCTGCAGTCAAGTTTTTCAGCCTGTTAGCAATGGCAGGCATTAAGATTTCAGGGATTACCAAGGGTAGGGCACAGAGTTCATAGCCCATCAGGAGGTAGAACAGTAATTGGTTAGTTATGGAGTAAGGGTGGCAGTTGTGTATGAATTTTGCATGGAAGATGTTCTCTGCCCATTTCGACAGGTTTGCTCCATAAAAGATATGGAGATAGGTTTTGATTTCTTGGTTAACCTGCTCAGTCTCTCTGTTAGACTGAAGGTGGTACATGGTAGACAAGGCAAAGCAAGGTCATAGTTAAGGAGTTTCCCCAACTCTTTGGTGAAGGTGGAGGCAAACTGTGGGCCTTAGTTAGAGGTGATTTTGTTATACAAACTGAAGTATTTGTAGACTTTTTCAAAGAAGAGGGTAGCAATACCCTCAGCAGTGGCAATTTTCTTGGTTGGAATAAGAATCACCCCCTTTGTAAGCCCATGGTTGACCATGACCAACAGGGAATTGAAGTTACCAGATTTGGGAAGATTAGTAATCAGATTGCAGAAGATCTGCTGGAATGGAAAGAGAGCCCATGAGGGAATGGGGTGGAAAGTGGGAGCAGAGGAATATGTGTTGACCTTGTGCTATTGACAGACAGCACAGCTATCAATGTACTTGCAAATGTAAGTGGCAAGTCCAGGCCACCAGAATTTCTGTTGGACTAGCATGTGGGTTTTCAAGTAGCTGGGGTAACTGGCAGTTTCATGGTCATGGCAGTGGTGGAGGATTAAGTGATGAAGTTTCTCATCTGGGGGAATGTACACATGGTTGTGGTATGTTAACAGAGTGTCACATAGTTTCCAGTCACAGAAGCAAGACTAAAGATCATTATGCATGGGACTTTCCCATTTCTGAAGGATGGAGAGGTAAAGGGGGTCATCCACTTGGTATTTGTGAATGTGGGTATGAAGGGTGGCATCAATGATATAGCAAAAGATAGTCTCAGAAAGTAAGGTAACTTCCAAGTTATCTGAGGAGCAATCCAGGCAAAGGTCTGGTTGACAAGAGAGAGCATTAGATCCAGCAAGGAAGAATCCAGCAATGCAGTGAAGCTGGATATCAAAGTCAGCAAGATCAAGAAGCCAGCAGGCTTGTTGATGATTGAGTGTGAAATGGGAGCTTCCCATTACTCCTTGAAACTCGAGGCGACCTTGGTGGATGCTCCTTTCCTATTCCTGATAACTGCTAGGGCTTTTGGTCTAGTGGCCCCAAACTAGGTGATGTAGAGAATGTAATGAGTTCTGGGCCCTTGTGTAAACCAATAGCTAGCAGTGCTGAGTAATCAGACTGTATAACCAGCTAAGAGGTCAAGAGAGCAAGACTGGGGAAACCCCAGCTTGCACCCCCTGCCTTATACATTGTCAAGATCTGCGCACAGACCAAGTACAAAGGGTCTACCCTAAATAGTGCTATCTGTGGACACCAATAGCTAAAGTAGCTCTTGCCTCTAAATAGATATATGAGTGGGAGAACATGGGGTGACAATGAGGAGTGAGGCAGTGGCCTCATGGATCAAGGGATAGGAATGGAAGAGGAACCACACCATGAGGATGTGGGAGAATGGAAGCACACAGGAATAGATCAATGAAAGTAGCAAGGCTGCCTGGAGGCCAAGGAGATCCAATCTGGATCTCTGCCACAGATCAGATCCTAATCTAGATCAAGAGATCAGATATCATCGGAAGAACTGGATCTCATCTGAGATCTGCCACATCATGTGACTAATACCTTGTGCAAGGGAATACACTGAATAAAGAACTTAGCCTTAGCCTAGGGTTTGCCTTTTTAGGCAACTCGTTCGCACGATCATGTGCAACTGGTCACATGACCAGCGCATCTCATGCTCTACAGTTCCCATGGTCATGTGAGACCATCGTGTTAGGCTTGAGCCGTAACACCATGTAGACAAGTTAATGTTACAAGAGGATTAGACTGGGGAAACCCCAAGTTCTCACCATCCTGTATATATATTGCTAGAGGGCACAGCCTCCATACACAGGATGACTAACTACTATCTATGTTAATCAATAGTGGTAACCTCTCATGCCATTTTAAATAGGAAATAGGGCATAGGGCGTATGAGTCAGGAATGAGGCAATGGCCTTGCAGATCAAGAGATATAGAAGAGTAAACCATAACCATGAGGATGTGGGAGAATGGAAGGGAAGCATACTTTATAAAGGCAGATATGAATGTGGCTAGGCTGCCATAAGGCTAAGGAGATTACCATCTAGATCTCTGCCACAAATTAATTCTAATTTAGATCTGTTAGATCAGATATCATTGTAATCAATCTAGATCTCATCTGAGATCTGCCATATCACATGACCAATACTTATACATGGGAGAATACTCTGAATAGAACCAAACCCAACCCTAGGGTTAATCTTGTTTTGACATAGAAGTCTCACAATCACATGTTGAGACCATCAGTGTATGCTAGGAGCATAACAATTTGAAACAGCAATAAAATGGAAAGGATTTTTTCACTTTTATATTGATGACTGGAATCTTAGTTAAATTATAGAATAGTTGCCATTTTTTTATTAGTACAATAAGGATACACAAATAAGTGGTGTGTCTGAGTTTAGAAAATTAAAATTTCTCACACTCTTTGATTTTCAACTATTATTATGATTAGATTTTTCTCTCTTACTTAACAAAGCACTATTTATTACAACTTTGATAAATGTTGATCAGAGGGAAACAGAATCAAAGGAGTAACTGGAAAACCAATCCAAAACAAGGCAGGTAAAGAAAGTAGAACTTGGAAATATATCTTACAGACTATTATAAACTAATACATTTAGCTTTACTTTTAGCCCTTATTTTATTTTATTTAGATTACTTCTAGTTTGGCCAGTATCTTTTACCTTATGCCCAATCCCTTACCATTATGCTAGCTACCTTTTATAGGCCTCATAGCCTGGTCCATTGTTATATCCTGGAATTTAGTCTGATTTTATTCTAGCTAATGCTTGGTACTTGCATTAGTGCTTACCAGCAAACTATTCTAGCTTTCCAATTCTCCTCCATGTAGCTCTGGCCCTCTGTTACTGCTCCACCCCACTCCAGTTACATTCATGCTCCTTTCTTCCAGTCATTAGTACAAGTCCCTCCAACTTTCTGTTTCCTTTTCCATTCAACTCCAACTTCAATTAGTTTTTGTTTTTAGTTATTTAAGTACATTCTTAGTTTACACTTCATCCCCTCTGGTCTACTCCATTGTAATTCCATACTTCATTCCACTTTTATCTCCTGTTCCTGTTTTCTTGTTTTCCCTTGTTTCTTTCTATCATCTTTAGTTTTAGTCAGATATGACTTGAAACTGTCATTTCTGACATCTCTATTTGTATTCAAGATACTTTGACATCTTCCCTTACTTCTGAGACATCTCCAGTCTTATCTTCTTTCCTCTTTTAGATATTTTGCTACTTCAAAGTTATAAGTACTCTATCTCTATATGTAGTTCCTGAGTTTGAATATCAACAAAAACACCCCTGTTTTGACTTTTTCCTTACTCTGACTGAGCTTTCTAGCTTACTCTCTGATTCTCTGGGTTAATCTGGAGTGTTATGATATATTTTTTCGCTTTTCTTATATTTTATCAATTGGCCTTATCTTATCTCACATATTATTATCCAAATCTTATTTTATACAGGTGGTGGGCCAGCAAACAAGTCTAGATCCATAGCAGAGGGTCAATTTTAGATTGCAGCACAAACTCTATTCTTGCAGATATCCATTTTATTAGCTTCCTTTTCATTTGATAGAAGCTCTAATACATTTTAACCACTGATAATCATCAAAAAGGCTTGCCTCCTGATAATTACCACATCTTGGAAGGAAAATCCACCTAACCATGGTTTTGGGCTATAGATTACTTAGTATAGTATATTTAGATCCCCTTTACCACTCTTAGCCCCCTAGCTTTGAGCACTTGTATTACCCACCAGTATATCTCTTGGTTTCATCCTCCTATATCATTTTTGCTTGCATCTGCTCAGGCTCAGAGTGTTATGGTGCAAGTCTAACATGACGGTTGCACGTGACCGTGGGAACTGTAGAGCATGTGATGCGCTGGTCATGTGATTAGTTGCACGTGATCGTGCAAATGAGTATCCTTACAAGGCAAGCTCTAGGCTAGGGTTAGTAATCCTTTACAAGTATTTCCCTGCACTAAAGGTTTAGGTCATGTGATATGGCTGGATCCCTGATGGGATCTTAGATCAGTCCCTGATGATATCTCTACGGAGATTAGGATCTGCATCTGTGGCAGAGATCTAGATAGATCTCCTTGGCCAGCAGGTTGCCATGCCTTATTCATAGATTAGGATCTAGGTGCTTCCCTTCCATTCTCCCACATCCTCATGGTGTGGCGTATCTCCTCTCCATCCCTTATCCATGAGGCCACTGCCTCATTCCTGATCCACACCCCATGCATGCTACCTTATCTATTATGGAGACAAGCTACTTAGGCTATTGGTTTACATAGATAGCTAACATTAGGGTAGGCTCCCTGTAGTTGGTCCATGCACCTTGACCAGCAATATATAAGGCAGGGAGTGGTGAGCTGAGGTTTTCTCAGTCTCACTCTCTTGTCTCTTAGCTGAGATTATACAAGAGATCTCTACGATCTCCCGGCTGTCCCTCTTTAGGGATCCCCTGAGCTCTCTAGGATTGTGCTGGCTCCAACTCTCTCTATTGCCTAGTTTGGGGCCACTAGTCTAAAAGCCCTAGCAGACATTTAGGAAGGCACTCACCAAGGTGGCAGTGAAGCATGAGGATATGGGGAGTCCCCCATAACACAGAGTCTGTGGTATGCCTCTAAACTGGTGGCATAACATGAAGCATCTCCAGGTTTTAATAATATTCCTAACAAAATCTTAAGGATCTTCTCTTATTATAACTAGGCTTAACATCTCTTGTTTTTCCTGTCTCTTGCATAGAGCCATAAGACTGCTTTCTTCTCCATTTTTGCCCTTTTAGTAAATTGGGACACTAAATTGTGCAAGGACACACCACATAAGGTAAAGCTATTATATTCCATAATTTGGACCCAATTTGAACCCAGCTTCTACTTGGTTTTCTGCACTCAATGCTTGCCAGTCAGCTATACTAGTCCTTGATTCCCCTCTATTTAGCTCCAGCCCTTCCATTACTACTTCATTCCACTCCAGTTGCACTTGTGCTTTTTCTGCTCTAGTATCATTATAGTTTATTCAACCCTTTATTCTTTTTCTACCTTAATTCTGACTTTAGTTTTATTTCTATTCTTAGTCACTTAGTATATCCTAGTTCCCACCTTGTTCTTTTTAGACTACACTATTCCAACCCCATACTTTCTCCTATTGTTATTTTCTTTCTTGTTCCTGTTTTGACTTTTATCTCTTCCTGCCATCTTTTAGTTTTAGTTTGACATGTCTTGATACTATTATCCCTGACATCTCCATTCATCTTCAAGATGCATTGAAATCTGCTCTTGCTTTTAAAACAACTCCAGTCTTATCTTATTTCCTTGCTTAGACCCTTTACTACTCTGGAACTATAAGTACTGTAACTTTTATATATAGTACCTTAGTTTGAATATTGATGAAAACACCCCCATTTTAACTTCATTCTTACTCTGACTGAGCTTTCCAGCTCACTCTCTGACTCTCCAGTTCACTTCAAAGTATCTTCAAATCTTAGTGAAATTCTTAAGGAAATTCTAAGGGCTTACTCTCATTATAACTGGGCTTGATATTCTCTGTTTTACCTGTTCTTTATGTTGAGCCATGAGACTGCTCTTTTCTCCATCTCTGACCCCTCTGTAAATCAGAACACTGAGTTTCTACAAGGGCACATCACATATGTTACGGCGCAAGCCTAACACGACGGTCTCATGTGACCGTGGGAACCTTGGAGCATGTGATGCGCTGGTCAGATGATCAGTTGCACGTGATCGTGCAAACGAGCTTCCATACAAGGCAAGCCCTAGGCTAGGGTTACTAGTCCAACATACGAGTATTCCCTGGCACCAGGTATTGGTCATGTGATGTGGCAGATCTCAGATGAGATCCAGATGGGATCTCCTTGGCCTCCAGGTGGCCTTGCTACTTTCATAGATCTCTTCCTGTGCCTTCCCTTCCATTCTCCCACATCCTCATGGTGTGGCTTCCTCTTCTTCCATCCCTGATCTGCGAGGCCACTGCCTCACTCCTCATTCCCAATCCATGCTACATCCTCACCTATTTAATATACTTTAGTCATGAGCCCCTTTAGCTATTGGTGTCCATAGATAGCATAGATTAGGGTAGGTCTCCTGTAGCTGGTCCGTGCACTGATGCCAGCAATATATAAGCAGGAGATGTCAAGGCTGGGTTCTCCAGTCTTGACCTCTTGTGACTTCAGCTAAGAGCTAGCTTGATCTAAGGGCCGACCCCTAGTGGGGTTCCCCCTCAGCTCTCATCCGCTGCCTGGCAAGGTTTATACACAAGGCCTCACTATAGACTTATCCTTTCCCTTTGCCTAGTTAGGGGCCACTAGTCAAAAGCCTCATAGAAGATCTAGGAAAGTCCAGAGACCATTGGCGTTCCCCAAGGTGTCAGAGAAGTTTGAGAGCATGGGAGGCAAACCCACAACAACATAAGGTGAAGCCAAGTACCATTTGACCCAAGAAAAGCTCTTTTTGACCTTCTGAAAATCTCCAGACTTTTTCAGAAGCCCCTGGAGCCATGTCCTTACACACAGATTGAGCCACATTAGTATTTCTAATCCCAGAGTCTGCTTTCTGGAGCTTTTCTTCTCTGTTACCCTAAGTCCTAACAGTATTTTGCACCTAGAGCTTATTTTCTCTAGCATTCCTCTATGATTGAGCAGTATGCTTGACTTAGAAGTTCTTTTAGCATCTAAGGATTAGGTTAGACAGAGTTTAAGCACCTTAATGCTAATTTAACAAAAGCCAAGTCCTGTTTAACCTGTTATATCTGGCCTGGATAGGGTTAGACATAGCCCTTTGATGGGGCATACAAAGGGTTCACAGGAGTGAACATGAGAGGGAAACAACCTGTACTTGCTAAGTCATAAACAAGGAGTCAATTGGATGTTGTTACACAGAAAAATCTTGAGCAACTACATCTATATCCTTGATGTGCACTTCTGCTACTGCTAAGGCTACTGCTAAAGTCTAACATTTGAAATAGAGGCTAGAAGAACTAGGTAAGAAAGGTTTTGGATCAAGGAACTTGTGAAAACCTTAGAGGATTTAAGTGCACAAGACTGGAGAATTCCAGCTTAAACTTGCCCTCTTTTATACTATTGTATCTTAAGCATAAATTAGAAGAGTGTGCCCTGCCCTATAGTAGTGTACAGTAAGCTGCCCAATGGAAAAAAGTCTAGAAATGCATGAGAAATACAGGTGGTATGAGATTATAGGCTAGATTAGCCTAGATCTAGTGAAATGTGAAGTGGTAAAAGATTAAGATATGAAATAGTAAAGATGTAAATAGATGACAAGATAAGGGAATGATAGGGTCACATGATGTAATTATGTAAAGAGTACAAGGGAAATGCAAAGGAATAAAAAATAGAATAAAAAAGAAAATGTGCATTATAACAGATGCTGACAGGCAATAAGCAGGCTTTATACTGCAAGGTAATATTGGGGGGACCCTAAGTACACAGGTACAGGGTATGGCCCTAAAGTGTGCTATCTATGGTCACCAATAGCTAAAGTAGCTCCTATCTCTAAATAGATATATGAAGGAAAAACATGGGGTGGCAATGAGGAGTGAGGCAGTGGCCTCATGGATCAAGGGAAGGGAATGGAAGAGAAGCCACACCATAAGGATGTGGGTGGAATGGAAGGGCACTGGTATAGATCAATGAAATGGGCATGGCCACCATAAGGCCTAGGAGATCCTATCTGGATCTCTGCCACAGATCAGATCCTAATCTAGATCAAGAGATCAGATATCATCGGAGAGATCTAGATCTCATCTGAGATCTGCCACATCATGTGACCAATACCTCATGCCAGAGAACACTCTGAAATAGGACTTAGCCTTAGCCTAGGGTTTTCTTGATAAGGCAACTCGTTCATATGATCACATGCTCCTGGCACATGACCAGTCACATCACATGCTCCACAGTTCTCATGGTTATGTGAGACCATTGTGTTAGATTGGAACTGTAACAGAAATAGTACCTGAATTTGCAATAAAGGTATTTGCAATAGGGTTCAGGGCACTGGAAGTAGTGGAAGATGGAAAAAAGAGAAGCAGACAAAGAAATAAGGAGAAAACATAACATTACCCCCTTTGTATGTTGAAGCTACCTGGCATGGAGCTATTAGAATAAAATAGGGGAGCCAGTGATGTTGCCCCAGGTAACATTGCCAAGAACATCATCTTTATTATTAAAGTTATCATAGGGGAATGATAATAATGCCTGGGGAGGAGCTAAAGGAGTGGCTTAGCAATATAATGAGCAAGATGTCATGAATAATAGAAATAAGGGTGTGGATGCAGTATGTAATGATAAGGATAAAGTAAATGGCATAGCATGACAATAGCAGAGGGGACATGAATATTGGTGATGTCCCAGGGCCTGTTATGATTTCCCTATATTTTTTCTTCATTCTTTGCCCTAGCTTTACCTTTGCATATCTTGGATGCTCTCTTGTTCCTGTTCTGGAATCTTCCACTTCTTTCATTCCAGAACATTCCTTGGCTCAGCTGCTATTACTCATGATCTACTTCCCTTGCATGAGTCATCCAGTATTACATGTGAACTGCTTCTTCCATGTTCCATTCATTTTCACACAGATCAATTACTTAGCATTCATTATCCCTATGACTCATCCAACTGAGTCTGAACCTTATTCCTTGTACTATAAAGTAGCATACTTCACCTCCATTTTCCTTATGCTACTTCTTACCTTTTCATATCTTACCTTGCTCCTACTCCTGTATCAAGCATCTTCTTGCTATCTTGAGCCCTCTATGATCTCTTGGTAATATATCCCTTTTTAGTTCATGCATCAGTGCACAAGAGGGAACCCCTTGAACTCCATCAATGCCAAGTCATTGATCACACTCCATAGGCCACCATTTCTGTTGTAGCTCAACCCTTTATCCAAGCACTTTCTGGTGTTGTCCTTGTATTATACCATTCTTGTCCATGAGCTGACCCCTGTTGAGCTCACTCCTTGTAGTTCCCTCTTCTGAGATCTATGCCTGACCCTACCCAGGCCTAGCATAATAGGGTCCAGTAAAAACATATGAGATACTAATAAACATGGCAGTCTGCTTAGTGGTGGCCAAGTCAGTGGTAGTAAAAACAAGCCTTACCATGGCAGAGATAAGAGGATGGCAGGGGATAACTTTTATAATGTCCAGTCCACCAGAAGTTGACTTGTTATAAGATGGCTCTTTTTGTTATGGGCTCAAACCCAAAAGAAAGAGAATAGTCTTGAGGAGTGCTTATAGAAAAAGGACCATTACAGAACAAGTGCTCTAAACTGGATTCTCCAGTTTAGGCCCTTGTTCTTATATATTGCTAATCATAAGGCCTCCATAAGGCAGCTAACATAAGACTACATAAGAGATGAGGTTATAATGGAAAAGAGTGCTAAATCAAATAGATAACAAAGATAGCAGCTAAAAGCAAAGCTAAATAGTGAGTTCATAATACTTTTCTCCTTGTCAATAGGCATAACATGTCATGTTGGTGGTCCAGAAAGAGTGATAGGGGGTAAAAGGCCTCTAGCTTGGGTAAGGTCAATGAGATAGCATTAAAGGTCTATAAGAAATTCCCTAAATTCTAGTTGGTATGCCAGTGTGTTAACATGAGCAGTAGCTTATTGTGAATGGCTGTGATACATGTGCAGGCAATAAATATATTAGCACACACAGACTTGGCTAAGAGATTTAAAAGGATGGGGATGCATTTGACCTAAATAATGATGTTATAGACTATAAACAAAGGAGACTCCATGTTCAAATAAAAGTCTATGGGGATGAGAAGGCATAAATTGGTGGCTAGGTTCATTATGGAGGTGGAATATGCATCTATAGGCATGCCAGTGTGGAAGGAATAAGCTCCAAGAGGTAGATCAATGGAAATAATAGAGGCAGATATAAATAGAGAAGAAGAAATAATGTTAGCTAACATAGTGGGCTGGTTTTGGAGAGTGGAATTGGACCAGCCTGGAGAAGATACTGTAAAAGAAGGTTTATTAGTATTAGTAGATAGAGTAAGATGCAGAATCTCATCAAGGGGTATGAAGGTATTTTTTTTGGCCATGTAAATATTTGTTTTAATTGCCATGGATGGTAATTGAAGTTAAAGATGGGTCTAAGGAAAAGTAAGCTGGAAACCTGGTCTTATACTCTATAAGAAGGATTTGCACATGTTTTAGATGTACTCCAGGACCCATGAGTTATCTTTGGTTGAGTAATCTTTCTGTTATGGTCTTAACTTAACAACAAGAGCAATAAAAAGACAAAAAAGGTTGAAATACTGCCTAATCCCTAAACTGGGCCAGACAAGAGAAAAGAAATACTTGGAAGTGCTTGAGACTAAAGAAATTAAAAAGTTAAGCCAAGAGAGGCTAATATTACAAGTGGTCAAATTTAAAAAGACTTGACTTATCTAGATAATTTATTATAAATACTATATACAAACCAATATAATGTAACTATAGTAAAGTAACAAGAATAAAAGAGAAGCTAATGCTACAGTGAAAGATAGTGCAAACTATAACACTTTCCAGCAGATTTGAAAGGATCAGAAAGCTGGTAATTTTCTGTGTTTCAGAATCTGCTCAATTTCAAACTTTTTCTGTTATGTGACTAGTGAACATGACAGTTCACAACATGTGACTGTGGGAACTGTTGAGCATGTGATACAAATGATTGCATAGTCATGTGACCAGGAGCACATGATTGTGTAAATAAGATGCCTTATAAGAAAATCCTAGGCTAAAGCTAAGTCCTATTATCAGAGTATTTCCTTAGTACAAAGGTATTAGTCATGTGATGTGGCAGATCTCAGATGAGATCTAGATCAGTTCCCAATGATATCTGATCTTAGTATCTAGATTAGGATCTGTATCTGTGGCAGAGATCCAGATAGGATCTTCTTGGCCTTAAGGTGGCCACACCTTATTTATAGACTGGAATCAGTGTGTCTTCCATTCTCCCACATCCTTACAGTGTGATTCCTCTTCCATTTCTATCCCTTAATCTGTAAGGCCACTGCCTCACTCCTTAATATCTGATCCATGCATTCTTCTCATTTACTATAGTGCCAGTTATGCTATTGGTGTCCATAGATAGCATAGTTTAGGGTAGGCCCCCTGTACATGGTTCATGCATGGACTTCTGCAATATATAAGGCAGGGAGTGCAAGCTGGGAAAACCCAGTCTTGCTCTCTCTTAACCTCTAGGCTGGTTATATAGGCTAGTTTTGCTACTAGTGCTGCTGGCTGTTGGTTTATACAAGAGAAGTGGTCTCATCCTTTCCCTTTGCCTAGTTGGGGCCACTAGCACAAAAGCCCTACCAGTTATTCAGGATAGTTTAGGAGCATTTACCAAGGAGTACCTTGAGTATCAAGGATAGGATGACAAGAAGCCATTATACTTTCTCTCTGGCTAAAAGATCCAGTGGAGATTGTGGGAAGTTCTTTTCATAGATCCAGTTTTTCTGATATGGAAAAAGGAGAAAGGCATGAAACACAGGGTGAATCTTTCAGATCTTAGGGAGTTAAAAATAATTATTATGGGTTTTTTTTACTCTTTTTTTTGTTACTCTTAATCTGATTGTTTACCCTACTATAGTTACTTGTTATGGTTTGTATACCATAGTTATAATAGCATTTCTGGGTATCTCAAGTTTTTAGACTTGAGCAATTGTAAGATAGCCTTTTCTGGCTTGCCAAAGTGACTTTCTCAGTCTTAGTCCCTTCTAAACCCTTCTCCCTGTGTTTCTAGCTTTTTTAGAGGTTAGAATAGTGTTTTTCCCTAGTGTTATACACTGGCACTACTTAGCTAGGGGCTATTTTTTATTTTTACCCTAAGCTAAGTTCTTTTTACTATTTACTATCTTTGACTTCTTTCTTTGATCTTATCTTATCTTATATCTTATTATAACATGAGATTGGATCTAGCCTGGTCTAGCCTTTGTACCTCATGTAGCATAGCCTTTTACCTTATTGTAGTCTAAACTTTCTCTAATATTATTGCCTAGCCTTCTGATGTTATACCTTACCTTTGCCTTGCTTTCTTTTACTAATTACTCCCTATTTGCCATTTGTTTCTATTTAGTTCCCTTTGCCCTATTTTCTTATTTAGCATTGTTCTCTGTATATCAGCTACATCATGTCTTTCTTATGGCCTGGTCCATGCACACTCTGTAGCAATATATAAAGGAGCAAGGGCATAGACTGGTTTCTTCCTTTTGCTATTGGTCTAGATCCATAACACCTAGTTTTTTACCTTTGTGCTCTCATTGTCAGCCTAGATCATAACAGTAATAGGTGATTGAAAAGAGGACCTAAGTGATTTCAAGTGATTCTTTATATTTTGATGCAAGTTTCAGATAGATAATATTATAATTTATTTTTCACTTTTCTTTATTTTCACTTACTTTGTACTTTTCACTTTGACTCTTCACATGTCACATCATGTGACTGTGTTAACCCTTTACCATTTTACTCTTTCACCATTTCACACCTTCACATATCATAGTCCAGATTGGTTTAGACCATAACATCATGGCCTAGCAGTTACTATAAGGTACTGCTAAGATACTTGCTCTTTTAATGCCATTGGACAGCTTACTATAGCATAGTTTAGGGCAGACTCTAGTTACATGGTCTGTGCACATCTGTGTAGCATATATAAAGGGCTGACACAAGCTGGAATTCCCCAGTCTTGTGTGTTTGAGCTCTATGCTTTATTTAAGGCCTTGATTCTTCTTTACTTT